>JAODAL010007996.1:0-121091 GCA_025379985.1 Phyllomedusa bahiana | reverse complement strand
TTTTATTCTTCCCCACTTTAGATTTTTCTCAAATCTGGGTCAAAAACAGTTTGTGTAGCCAGCTCACCATGTAATGCCATAGCTGTTGATCACCTGTGGATGTCCCATAAAAACATGAAGAGCTAGGTCATTGATAAGCATATAAAATAAAGAAAAAATGCAGAACCAGCATCTAAAACAAGTGAAGTGATTCAAACGATTACAAAAAGGATTCCTTTATTCTTCTATCATTGTAGTGTCCACACTGACGCATTTCCAAAATTCAAGCCTTATTTATACTAGGTTTGGCTTACAAATACTTCTGCAAATAACAGTGGATGAATTTTCCAAGTGTAAGAGGCCTTAACAAATTCCATCTCTCTTATAATATGTTCAAGTAAACATTAACCCCTTCCTGACAGTTGGTCATAATAATTTATCTATGTTTCCTCCTCTTCCCCCTCCTTCCAAAAGCCATAACTCTTCTATTTTTCCATCTATGTAGCCATACTAGGGGTTTTATTCTGCAGGACAAGATGTACGTTTAATTTTGTCATTGATTGCACCATAAAATATACTACGAAACTGAAAAAAATATTCTCAATAGGGTGAAATGTGAAAAAAATTATTGCCACGGTGTGCAAGGTGTTGAACATCAGGGAACAGGGCCGGCTCCATTCCCTGCTGTTAGTGGCAGGATTCCCTTGCTCCTTAATCGTGGGATTACCAAGTAAGTACCAGTATATCCTGTCTCAGTAATGTGTAACCTTGATTCACATATTGTAATAAAAGATAAAACCTTACGTGGGGAGTCCTTTTGTTTCTTGAAAAAAACTTTGAGATTCTTAGTTCACAAGTTTTGATCAAAAAATGTTTAAGTCACCCACGGCTTACAACGTGATTTCAAGGCGGGTGGTCCTACACTATCTTTTCCTCTCAATAGAGCCAAAATTCAGACTTCTCATTGGGCCAACCGACCTCCCTTATCCAGAGAGAAAAATAAAAGACACCAACCTTGCAAACATGCTGCACTTATAACACCCTTTGGGAAATGCTTTTTTTTTTCTTGGTCACGGGAGATTTTGGAGATTTAATACTAAAATACATCGTTTTTTTAATTTTGAAGGCAGGGAGGATGATTAAACATAAACCAAAAAAGGAGATTGGTGAAATTTTTATTTTTACCCTAAAAATTTGAAATTTTGTTACAACCCCAAGAACAGGCTTTTTCCCAAAGACCCCTTTCCTTTCCTGAAAAAGGGTCCGTCCAGTGATCCCCATCCCCCTTTTTAACTTTACATTTTAGGGAAAATTTTTAAATAAACTGTTTTTTCCGACTCTGTGTAAATCTTTTTTCTTTATACTTGGTTTCTGGTGAATTGAGTTTTGTCATTTTACTGAACAGGAGACACTGTGTCACTGTCACATCCCTTTCCTTAGGGGGGAAATTTTAAAACAATGGTTTTTAATCAAGAGAAAAATCCCATTTGTCTGGCATAAATCCGGAGTTCACTTAAAAAATTTTTAAACAGTTTTTTTTTATTTTTTTTAAAACCCTTTAAAATTTCACACAAAAATAATTTTTTTAGATTCATTCAAACCTTTTAAAACCGGGTTTTGGGGTTTCCAAAATTTTTGTAGGTTTTATTTTTTTTGGTGTAAATTTATGCACAATTAAATTATTTTATTAAATTTTTAATTTTATTCATTTTTAATACCATAAAAAATATAAATATATGTGTGTATGAAAAAAATTTTTTTTACATTTTTTTTTTAATGGTTTTTTACTTTTTTTTTAAAATCCCAAAAGGGGATAACTGTTTTAATTTTTTTTTATTTTTTTACCCCTTGGGTAATGAAATTTCTATTCATATAGCTAATACTTTATAATTTTTACAGTTTGACAAAAGCAGCAATCGGGGCACACAAAATCCATTTCTTGCGTAAAAACGGGAAAAAAAAAAATCTTATTTGTTTTCCCTTTAAAATGACATAATTTTTGGGGAAACAAATAGACCCACTATAGAAAAACCACTTCCCGGCGTTTCAAAATCCAGAAAAGGGTTTCTTGATCTGGGCATGCCCCCCAAACAAAAAGCCACCTTAAAAAAACACAAATTTAACCCAAATTTTGGTTAAATCGAACCCCCCCCACCCCCCCGAAAGCCAGTTTTGACCCTTTGACAAAATTTTTTTTAAATTTTTATCGTAGGCTTAAAAAACGGGTTAAAAATTTTTAGCAGCGGCAAAAAGAAATTCCCCACCACAAAAAAACCCATTCACTTTTATGCAATTAAAACCATCTGCCATAGGATATTTTTTATCCAATAATATTTAAAAATTTAAAAATATTGGGCAATAACACATAGAGTGGTAATGTTGCAACTTTTTAAAAAAGAGAAATCTTAATGACACTATGTCAAAACCTCCAATCCATATACACCCCTGGGTTCCGACCCCCCGATCCAGAGGGGAATTTTGGGGGACGCCGGTACCCTCGGCTTTCGGTGTCCCTCAAAGCTCTCAACCCTGCCCTCCCACACGGCTGTTTTTCGTCCCGCACACCCCACCGGTCACCACGTTTGGGGGGCCCCGGGCCCCCTGTCTTTGACAAAACCCATTTTTGAAATCTTGTTTTGGGTCACTTTTTTTGGGGGAATAACTTTTGTTTTTTTTTCTCTCCGTGGGAATTAAAAAAATTTTTTTTAATCGGGGCACATTTTTGCTTAAATTTTTTCTCACTACATTGATTCATCTGACCTCACCCCGTTCTCTTGTTTTCCCACTTTGAATTCAGGTGCTGTTTACTGGCTTCCCAAGGTTTCAGTAGAAGCCGGGTTTTGAATTTAAATAGTGACCATGCTGGCAAGCCTATCGGGATAGACCCAAAGATTTCGTAGCTAAAAGGAACTGAAAAGAAAACTTGTTTTTACAAGATCCTTAACATAAAAAGAAACCCCTTGTAGCGGGGAAAAAACCCCCCTTTAAAGGGGAAAAGAAAGGAGATTTCCCCCTTTTTCGCACCCCCACCTTCCCTTTGCCCCAAATTCTTCCCCCACCTGGCCTTTGGGTGGGTCCAAAGTCACAGAGCCACCCACAGCCCCCTTGAACTGTGTATTGAAATTTTGGGCCCCATACATTTTTTGTTTTTATTGTGAAAAATATAAAAATTTTATAAAAATTTGCCGTTTTCCCAAAAAGTTAAAAAACTTTTCTGCTTGTAAACCAAGTATTTTACCCCACATAAAAATATTTTAAAAACTAAGTATATCCCACAGATATTTACATTGGGTATAAATTTTTTTTTTAAATGCTTTTTTTTTTTTTTTTTTTTAAAAACGAAATTCAGGGGCTTAAAAATTTTTTAGTAATTTATCACTTTTCCCAAAAATTTTTAAAAAACATCAATTTTTTTTGGGGGTCCATCCAGTTTCTGATGGGGGTTTTTGAGGGGTCTACAATCCCTCTAAAAAAAAATAATTATCACAAAAAAGAAAAATTGATATCAAAAATTTAAAAGAAAAATTAAAAGAAACCCAATTTTTTTAATAACTCATTACAGTATAAAATCGAAAGGGTTTAAAATAAAATTTAACATTTTTTGAGCCCTATAACAAAAAAAAGGGTAATCCTGGGAAACCCCCTTTTCTTTTTTCAAAGAAACCAAATTTTTTTTTAAAGATGCACTAAAATATTTTAAGATACCCCATAAATGACCCCAAATTTTAAGGGAATTTAAAACCCCTAAAAGTTTTCAAAACAGCATTTAAAAATTTTGTTAACCCATAAATGAAAGAATGTTCTCCAGCCATGTTTTGGGGTACCCAAAAATTTAAAAAAAAACCCGGATTTGTTGAACAACATCGTCGAAAGAAAAAAGAGGATTTTTCCCAAAAATGTGTGCAGCCCCTTTCCCCCTTTTAAACCTGAAAGTTTGGCAAGTTTTTAATAATCCCCTTTTGAAGAAACCATATGCAAAACGGAAGTAAATCTTTTTGGGCCCAAACATAAAAACAAAAAAAAGAACATTTTTCATTATTTTTAAATTAGGGGTTAGTGGGGGGGTTATCAATGACGGAATGGAAATGTTTAAACAAAAACCTTTTTTCACCCAATCCAAGCCAAAAAACATTTTTATATTATCAACATCTTAAAAAAAAAAGGTTTTCAAGTTTAAAAGGGGGTTTTCTCAAAAAGGGGGATTCCCTTCTTTTTTATTTTAAAAAACTTGCAAAAATAAGTCCTTTGAATTTATATTCCTTTAAACCCAGTGCCCCAAACGTTTCTGAGAAAACCCCTTTTTTTGTAGGGGCCCTCAGTTCCTCATGTTGCATTGGCTACAGCCCTGTTTGGATCTATACAAAAGGGCTACCACACTGGTTGCAATACAAAAACCTTTGGGGTTTAATACGCAGGCCCTAGGGGAAAGCCAGTAAAAAAGGCCCCTGAAAAAAAATTAAACCAAGAAAACAAAAAGGGGGGTTAAGATGAATCAATGTAGTTGAGACAACCCCTTTAAGAAAAACAGGGTACAGAGACAGAAAGCTATGTGTGATGGAATTGCACACAGAGATGCTTGCTGGCCATCTTGTCTACAAACTTGAATTCCATTTATTTTATAAAGACAATGAGAAGATCTTTTAAAGAATCTAATATCGTAAACATCCGTTAGGTATTTCACAGAGATTAAAGTGGTGGTGAAATTTCAAAGTTTCACTTTTATTTTTTTGCAGATGTTGATTTTTATCCATTATTTACTGGAACACAGTAGATGATAACAGGGAAATGCAACTCAATATCAATTCCCCCAATTCTATTTTTAGAGATATCCCATATGTGGCCCTAGTGCGCTATTTGGCTTAACCACAAGTCTCAGAATAGGGAGAGCACTTACCGAACTCTGAGGTCTCATTTTCATTACAATTTTTTTAGGTGCCATTACAGGTTTGCATACACAATAAACAATATTCCATGTGTGGTCTGACCAGTGAAATGTATATTGGGAGAATAATGTTCTCATCATGTGCAGCTATGCCCCTTTTAATACACCCCATAAACCTGTTTGCCTTGGCAGCTACTGGCTGCTACAATTAAGTTTACTGTCCCCCAGAATTCCCAAATCTTCCTCCATGCCACTTTAACCCAGTGTTTTTCCATTTAACATGTAATCATGGATTGGATTTTTCCTTCCCATGTGCATAACCTTGCATTTATCGGTGTTAAACCTCATCTGCCATTTCTCTGCCCCGGCCTCCAACTTATCTAGATCCCTTTGTAATCAACACATTATCCTCTATTGTGTTGATTACTTTACAGAGCTTAGTATCATCTGCAAAGATCAATATTCTACTGTGCAATCCATGTGTAAGATCATTAATGAAAATATTAAAGACGATAGTGCCCAATACTGACCCCTGTGGTCCCCACTAGTAACAGAGATCCAGTCTGAGTATGCACCGTTAATTACCACCCTTTGTTTTCTATCACAGAGCCAGTTGCTTACCCACTTGCACACATTTTCCCCCAGTCCAAGCATTCTCATCTTACTTACCAACCTTTTATGTGGCACAGTATGAAATGCTTTAAAAAAAATCTAGATATGTAACATCCAATGCCTAACCCCGATCCAGTCTGGAACTAACTTCCTCATCGAAGCTGATGAGATTAGTTTGACAGGACTGGTCCTACATAAACCCATGCTGGAACGGCGTTATACATTTATTTTCAGTGAGATACTCCAGGATAGCATCACTTAGAAAACCTTGAAACATTTTACCCACAACAGAGGTCAAACTGACCGGCCTATAGTTTCAAGGATCACTTTGTAACTATATATAGTCTGACAGCCACAACTTTTTTATTTTTCTGTATATGGAACTGATTAAGGGCTTGTTTTTTGCAGGTTCGTATGATGCTTTTGAAAGCTTTTTATCAAGGCTTTTGTGAGGTGTTTTGAACAAAATAAAGAAATCCCGGTAGTGTTTATTTTTACAGCGGTCACCATGCAGTATAAATGACATGCTAGTGTAAGAGATCGGTCAGGGGCACACAAAAAGACACAGACAGAGTGAGGCCCTGACCTTGGTCCCAAGCACTGTCCCTGCCTTTTGGAGGAACCCAACTCCTTAAAAGGTCAGCCCCAACCAGAGCTACACTGAGCAACATGAAACACAAGACGCAGACAAACAAACACGGAACAATAAGGGAGAGTCAGGCAAGCAAGGTCGCAACGATCAGGAGACGTAGTACCAAATCGGGAGACACAAGAATAACCAGAGTCCTAGCCAAGTCAAAACACAGAAGAAGCAAAGTAGAGAAACGACGAACTATAGGAAGAGAAGGAAACCGTATAGCAGGCAAGGATGAGAGGAAGCTGAATCCCTTTATAGGGAACAGGGGAAGGCAGAACCGAGGTGATAGGTAAATAGGACTGTCAATCAACAGGAAACAAGTTAACTAAACATGTGCTGGAAGATTCCTGGCCACGGGTGTTGGCTAGGAATCAATTATGCATACAAAGCTGAAGGACAGAGTTCCCACTAGTAAAAAGGTATAATAGCCAAAGCCGCGGGTTTGGTCACAGCAGCCGTGGCCGGCGACCAGTATCAGACACAGAGGGTCTGCCAAGCACAGTAATGACAGCTAGCTTTACTCAGCAAGTTGATACGATTACAGCGATACCCAATTTGTATATTTTTAATTTTTTACTGCTTTAACACAATAAAAACATTTTTATTCAAAAAGGAAAACACACTTTGCATCACCATAGTATGAGAGCCATAACTTGTTTATTTTCTGTGTACGGAGCGGTATAGAGGCTTGTTTTTTGTGGGATGAGTTGTCATTTTTATTGGTATCATTTTTTTGGGGGGGGGACAATCCTTTTTGATCGCTTTTAAATCTGTTTTTTAGAAGTCAGGGTGAAGACAATACTGCAATCCTAGTAGTGTTTTTATTTTTAACAGCACTCCCAGTGCAGTATACATGTTGGTTTTACTCTGTGGGTCAATACAACTACGGCAATACACAATTTATATAGTTTATTTTACGCTGAAGTGCTTAAAAAAGTGTTTTTATTTCTCTATACAGAGCTGTGTAAGGGCTTTTTCTGCGGGATGAACTGACGTTTTCATTGGTGCTACTTTGGCATTTATACGACATTTTGATCGCATTTTATTCCATTCTGTGTGCTGCGGGATGAATGAAAATCGCAATTCTGTGACTTTTTTTTCTTTATGGTGTTTCACCGTGTGGGTTAAAAAAAAAGACAGATTTACAGTGTAGGTTGTTACACACGGTGACCCCAAATATGCGTACTGAACAAACAAACAAAAAATTGTATCAGCTCACCGTGATATGTCCAACATGCTGCACTCTCAGATACCCGGTGTACGGAACAAACCACCCGGCCACAGGTGGAAATCAACTTGCTGAAAAACATATGAGTCCATCCAGCACTCGATCCTTTTAAAAAAATACGAATCTTTATTGTCCCATGTTTAAAAGACAAAAATAGTTAAAAAATAAAATACAACATAGTAAAGCTTGACGCGTTTCGGGTCTAAATATTGTTACAGACCCTTAATCATGCTTAGAAACATGTGTCAGGTTAATTAGGGGTTAATTTGTTTTTTGCTGGATGTGCCATACCATTTAAGGAAGTAGCTTTCGGAGTTTGTTATGCTATGATTAAGGGTCTGTAACAATATTTAGACCCGAAACGCGTCAAGCTTTACTATGTTGTATTTGATTTTTAACTATCTTTGTCTTTTAAACAGGACAATAAAATTTACTTTTTAAAGGAACGAGTGCTGAGGGACCAAAGTTTTTCACCAAATATGCGTACTTTATTTTTCATTTGTTTTGTTTTTTTAGCGGGGGGGGGGGCATTTGTAAAGTGGAAACGGGTTCTTTAATTATTTGTTTTAATTTTATTTTTTTACTGCTTTTATACTTTTTCACTTTTTTTTTCCACTTTTCTCCATAGGGGACTTGTATCAGTAAACTTTATATCACTGTACTGGTATCCATAGTAACTGTCAATCACTATGCCTGGCCACGTCCAGGCATAGTAATGTCACAGCAACCCAAACATTTTTTTTTGGCTTCCAGCCTGCTGGGAACCAAAGTGGGGAATGGCGATGGAGACAGAGGGAGCTTCTTCTCTCTTGTCCCTTTTTCCCCTTTCTGCGCGATTTTTATCACGGGACTAGAAGTTTAAATCGTGGGGGCCCGCAAGGCCACTGTAAAAAAGGCTGGTTCCTAATGATCAGCAATTCCCAAAATTGGGGTACCTGCGCCTGTACATCCATTTTCAGGAAGTCGCTTCCCGCTAGGACGTACAGGTATGTCCAATGTCGGGAAGGGGTTAAAAATACCAAGAGAAATAATAACACAGTACATTATAGCACTGAGTATGGTCAGTTTCTGGGGCTAAAGGCAAGCAATACAACCATTATTCCTAGAGATCTTGCATAATTGACCTACTTTTTCTTTGATTAATCCATTATTCACTCTTCCATTGTGAATGTGAATAAGAGCTGCTTAATTTTGTGTGGCACCGAATTACTTGCACACTTGTGGTTTTACGCCGTTTAAAAATGGAGTCTGTAATCTGATCTTAAGAGGGTTTTCCCACCATCGAATTTCATGGCATATCAAAGTCTGATAAGTGCGGGTCCCACCTCTGGTTATCACATTTGGCTATAACAGGCTTTTTTAAGTGTGGAGGACACAGATACAACATGTGCGTCAATTCGACAATCATAACCCCTTTACTTAAAAAGCTCTCTCTGGACCCGTCCTGCGCTGCTAATTAGCAACCAGTCTCTAACCTTCCCTTCATCTCTAAACTCCTGGAATGTTTGGTCTACTCTCGCCTAATCCGCTATCTCTCTACTGACTCGATCCTTTTAAAATCAGGTTTCCGCACTTTGCTAAAGTCTCTAATGACCTCCACGCTGCTAAATCTCAGGGTAACTTCTCATTGTGGCTTCTCCTGGATCTCTCTGCAGCATTTGACACTGTTGATCACCACCTTCTCTGCATGCTCAGAACCATCGGCCTCAAGGACAATACTCTCTCTTGGTTCTCTTCCTACCTCTCTGAATGCTCCTTCAGTGTCTCATTTTCAGGTTCTACCTCCTCTCCTCTCTGTCTTGCTGTTGGGGCACCTCAGGGATCTTGGTCCTCTCCTCTTTTCAATCTACACAACTACCATTGGACAAACTATCAGAAGATTTGGCTTCCAGTACCATCTCTACGCTGATGATACTCAACCATACACCTCTTCCCGGAACATCAACCCCGCCTTGCTACAAAACACTAGTGACTGTCTGTCCGCTGTCCCTGACATCATGTCCTCTCTCTATGTCAAACTAAACCTAACTAAAACTGAACTTCTTGTCATCCTACCATCTACTAACCAACCACACCCTGCTATTTCTGTTTCCGTGCGTGGTACCACTTAACTCCTAGGCAGCAGGCCCACTGTCTTAAGGTTATACTAGATTCTGATCTGTCCTTCAATCCCTATATCCATTCCCTTGCCCATTCCTGTCATCTGCACTTCAAGAACATCTCCAGAATTTGTCCTTTTCTTACTGTGAAAACAACTCAATCTCTTATTACTGCTCTTATTCTCTCTCTTCTTGACTACTGTAACTCCCTGCTTATTGGTCTCCCTCCCTGCAAACTCTCCCCACTCCAATCTGTCCTGAATGCAGCAACCAGGCTCATTTTTTCTTTCCAACCGCTATACTGATGGCTCTACCCTGTGTCAGTTGCTACACTGGTTGCCCATCCAGTACAGGATACAACATAAACTCATCACTCATCCATAAAGCTCTCCACAGCGCTGTACCCCCTACATCTCCTCCCTCATTTCTGTCTACCACCCTACCCAGTCTTTGCGCTCTGATGCTGATATCAGACTACACACCAAAGTCACCTGAACCTCCCATGCCCTTCTCCAAGATTTTTTACATGCTGCACCAGATCTCTAGAACAGGCTACCCCGTACAATCAGGCACAGTCATAACCCTCACAGTTTTAAGTGCGCCCTGAGAATATATCGTCTTAGGCGGCCATAACACAATCCCTAATTGCTAACCTCCCACTTTCAATCACTCCCTGCACTTGGGCACTCAAGGGCACTTACCTGTATATAGATATACGTTCTGGGTGGCAGGCTCATCCACTTTTTATGTAAACTCCCCTGTATTTATGTAGTATGGCCGGACCAATATGTAAACTGAGCACTTCTCACCCTTCTTCTCATCAATACATCCTTATAGATTGTATGCTCTTGCAAGCAGGGCCCTCACACCTTTGGCCACACGTATGAAACTGTTTAGGTCTAAAACTCACTCTTTTGCCCATAGTAACCTAAACAGGTTCATACATGTGGCCCCTTGTGTCTGATCTGTAAGTAGCTTTTTACTGTGTAAAGTCTGGTTTGTCCAGATTAAGGGCCAAGAAAGGTCTAAAGCACGTCAGTACTCTCTTAGCATTTACCTGTCATGGATTTTTATGCCATGAAGTTTAGAAGATTGACTACTGCTACAGGTAAAAAGGTTTCCAAGTGAAGCATTTATTTAAGTCCAGATCTATGATGCAGCTGGCGGGGGCGAGTCATTTCTATTACTATATGTAAGATACAAAAATAATATAAGTGCTCCCCAGTGCATTAAAACTTAAAATTTCAAAGGATGAGAATTTGTATAGCGTTCTCGTCCACCTTATTTAGTTATGCATGTGGCCGACACAACTCACCAAAGGCATATTACCGGATCTCCGGTGGCAGAAGTTCCAAAAATTTTTCAACACACCCAGATTCACGTTCCACATGGACCAATAGGATCAGTAGTATACAAACGTACAAATACAGAAATGTGCTGTAACTCACGGACCGATATGTGTTGAGATTTAGCGCAGACCTTTGTTCAAGTTACATAGAAATTGAATAGAGGAACAACGCTTTTTCATGATATTCACTTTTTCAACCTCATTATACAAAGCTGGTTACAGTACATCGATAATGTTAAATGACTTCTGATACCATATATACCATGTTTCCCCGAAAAGAAGACATCCCCTCAAAATAAGACCTACTGCATTTTTTTTCAAGCTTAGCAATATAAGGCCTCCCCTGAAAATAAGATCTAACAGAAGTCATTGCTGCAGCTACCCATACACAGGGCCATTCCTAAGGGCAGGTGGAGTGGAGGTGGAGGGCGTGGGTGTTGCCAAAACCCACCCACCCCGAGAAACAGCCCTGGGACGAGGCGAAGGTCCTGAGGTCATGTGACTGTGATGTCACCGCAAGTCCAGAACTTCCCAGGAGACAGAAAGTTTAAATGTAAGAGAGAGGGATGAGGGGAAGAACAGAGCAGTGATACTGACACACACACACACATCTCACAGGATAGCTGATGGGGCATGCTGAGACTTCTAGTTCTACAAGACCCAGCATGCCACATTTGCCATCCTTTGAGATAAGTCACTGCAGCTGCCATAAAATGTCCTTTACATATATATCCTATGGTTTGTGACTCTAAACGTTAAGATATATATATATAGTATAGCATGCTGGGACTTGTGGTTCCATATTAGCTGCCTCATTCAGCTGATAAAGAACTCCAAGTCCCAGCATGTAGATTCTACACCTATAGACTAATGAGATTAGTACATGTAAATAACACCAGGGGTGGGAGTATTTTTATATACATACATAGTTACCTGTGTACTTGCATCAGAGTCATCTATGCAGAAAAACAAATCTCCCCTCACCCCGCGCCGCAGGGGGATGTCCCTGTTCAGAAGGGACAGAATGAAAACCTCTCTCCAGTTCCAGAGTTGCATCTCCCCGGTTTTCTCTGTCTCTTCTGGACATGGAAGTCCCCCGGCTGCTGCGCTGATGCCCGTGCACAGGGATCTATGTATGCAGAGAAAACTCCTCCCCCATGTCACATACAAGCATTAATCTGATGAGTCTATGTGTGTAGAATGTACAAAACGTGATGCTTTGCCTGGGTCAGCTCTTCCAGTCACAGCCGGGCTCTCCCACAATTTTTTAGCGGCGTTGTTCGCTATACACTGCAGCCGCTCGCACATGCACCACCACAGTCTTCCTCCAAATATGATGAGACTAAAGCTAACCAGAAAAATTTATTCATGAAAAAATAAGACATCCCCTGAAAATAAGACCTAGCGCATCTTTAGGAGCAAAAATTAATATAAGACACTGTCTTATTTTCGGGGAAACAGGGTATGTAAAAAAGACCCTTATCTATTCACAATTTTCTTTGGATATTTTTTCCTAAAGAGTTTCCATAAATTCCTAATTGTCATTTTTCATATATATATATATATATAGTCACAACATTTAATATTAAAAATAAATAAGAAACACACCCCGTCACATCATTAATTGTAGTTTTAATATATATCTGGATATACCCTATATCCGGAATTAGAGGTTTATTTAACATTATGGAACATCTTAACATTATGTAATCATCTTTGTATGAGGAACCTGAAGAAGTGATTGTCGTGGAACACATAGTTCTACTATTAAATTTCTATTTACAGTACAGACAAAAAGTTTGGACACACCTCATTCCAACAGTTTTCTGTATCTTCATGACTATAAAAATTGTAGACTCACAGTGAAGGCATCAACACTATGAATTAACACATGTGGAATTATATACTTAACAAAAAGGTGTGAAATAACTGAAAATCTGTCTTATATTCTAGGTTCTTTGATTACTGCTTTGCACACTTTTGGCATTCTCTTGACGAGCTTCAAGAGGTAGTCACCCGAAATGGTTTTCACTTGACAGGTGTGCCCTGTCAGGTTTAACAAGTGGGATTTCATGCCTTATAAATGGGGTTGTGACCATCAGTTGTGTTGTTCAGAAGTCAGGTGGTTTCACACTTTTTTGTTAAGTATATAATTCCACGTGTTAATTAATAGTTTTGATCCCTTCAGTGTGAATCTACAATTTTTATAGTCATGAAAATACAGAAAACTGTTGGAATGAGAAGGTGTGCCCAAACTTTTGGTCTGTACTGTAGCTTGAACAAAGGTCTGAGCTAAATCTTAACAAGTATCAGTCTGTGAGCTGAAACCGAATTGGGCCCAAGGATGGCATGCACATTCCTGGTTTGTATTTTTCTGTTACTATGATTTTCTACTCCATGGACTTTCATGACCCTGTAGACAGAAGCTTCCATACAATCCAGACCCGCTCTATATGTCCCCGATAGACCATATACCATCTCATTCAAAAGACCTAATGGATATATACACTTTACAGACTCTTCAAATGGCTTAAATAGAATTACACTTACTCTCTATGTATATATTCACTTGTGATATTTTATATTACATTCAGCCTATTATTACTTTTACCATTATTATCTGGCCTTTTTTAAGCTTACATCACACTTGATATCCCATTCTGGTATACAAAAAAGTGTATATTTAGTTTTTCATCATAATTTGCCGCTCTGGGATGTCATATATATAGTGGGGGGGGGGGGGGGGAAGCATTTAGTCAGCCACCAATTGTGCAAGTTCTCTCACTTAAAATGATGAGAGAGGCCTGTAAATCACATTGTCTGATTTGGAAAGAATTTATTTGCAAATTAGGGGGGGGGGGGGGAGTAAAGTATTTGGTCACCTACAAACGAGCAAGATTTCTGGCTGTCACAGACCTGTAACTTCTCCTTTATGAGGCTCCTCTGTCCTCCACTTATTACCTGTAGTAATGGCACCTCTTTGAACTTACCAGTATAAAAGACACCTGTCCACAACCTCAAACAGTCACACTCCAAACTCCACTATGGTGAAGACCAAAAAACTGTCGAAGGACACCAAAAACAAAATTGTAGCGTTGCACCAGGCTGGGAAGACTGAATCTGCAATAGGCAAGCAGCTTGGTGTGAAGAAATCAACTGTGGGAGCAATAATTAGAAAATGGAAGACATACAAGAACACTGATAATCTCCCTCAATCTGGGGCTCCACGCAAGATCTCAACCCGTGTGGTTAAAATGATCACAAGAACGCTTAGCAAAAATCCCAGAACCACAGAAGGAGACCTAGTAAATGACCTGCAGAGAGCTGGGACCAACATAACAAAGGTTAATATCAGTTACACACTACGCCACCAGGGACTCCGATCCTGCAGTGCCAGATGTGTACCCCTGTTTAAACCAGTACATGTCCAGGCCTGTCTGAAGTTAGCTAGAGAGCATTTGAATGCTCCAGAAGAGCATTGGGGGAATGTCATATGGTCAGATAAAACCAAAGTAGAACTGTTTGGTAGAAACACAACTCGTTCGGGTTTGGAGGAGAGAGAATGCTGAGTTGCATCCAAAAAACACCATACCTACTGTGAAGCATGGGGGTGGCAACATCATGCTTTGCTGCTGTTTCTCTGCAAAGAGACCAGGACGACTGATCTGTGTGCATGAAAGAATGAATGGGGCTATGTATCGTGAGATTTTTAGAGCAAACTTCGTTCCATCAGCAAGGGCATTGAAGATGAAACGAGTCTGGGTCTTTCAGCATGACAATGATCCCAAGCACACGTCCAGGGCAACGAAGGAGTGACGTCGTAAGAAGCATTTTTCCAGGTCCTAAAGTGGTCTAGCCAATCTCCAGATCTCAACCCCATAGAAAACCTTTGGAGGGAGTTGAAAGTCCTTGTTGCTCAGCGAAAGCCCCAAAACATCACTGCTCTAGAGGAGATCTGCATGGAGGAATGGGCCAACATCCCAGAAACAGTGTGTGCCAACCTTGTGAAGACTTACAGAAAACGTTTGACCTCTGTCATTGCCAACAAAGGATATAGAACAAAGTATTGAGATGAACTTTTGCTATTGACCAAATACTTATTTTCCACCATAATTTACAAATAAATTCTTTTATAATAAGACAATGGGATTTTCGGGATTTGTTTTGAGTTGAGGTCGACCTATGATGTCAATGACAGGCCTCTCATCTTTTTAAGTGGGAGAACTTGCACAATTGGTGGCTGACTAAATACTTTTTTCCCCACTGTATAAAATATTTAATTTTTAATTACTGTTTTTTTATGTATTTTTTTTTTTTATATATCATTCTGTACTTCATACAGTCAAACAGAGGAACTGCCTGGAGCTATCCCAGCACTCACTGGTCTTATGAGCATAAAGACAACAGATCAGACAGAAAGAAGAAAAACTGCTTTATTGGTATAACAGACAATACAAAAGTAAAAGGTCAAGAAGTAATAGAACTGCTGTCTTATTTATATAATGTAGAAGACTGTACAAGCGATCTAGCTCTCTAGTGATCAAGTACATGAGGGGGAATAAATGTACAAGTTAAAAAAAAGTTCAAATCATCCCCTTTTGCTTATTTTACAAAAAAAAAATATTGAAAAAGACACATAATTGGTATTAACTCATCCATGAAAGTTCTTTTGATTAAAATGAACTGTAGTGGTAAAAAAACTGCCTTTTTTGGTCATTTTACATGCTCAAAAAATTGGAACAAAAAGTAATTTAAAAAATTGCATGTATCCCAAAATGGTACCAACAAAAACTTCACTTCTGCCTTACTCAGGTTCATAGGTGGAGAAATTAAAAAAAAAAAAAAAACGTGTTGCAGAAAATGGTTTAACAATGTAAATTTAAGAATAGAGGTTGTTTTTATTTTAACAGTACTGAAACATAACAAAAACTCTATATATTTGGTATTAACAGAATCCTTCCTACCTGCAGAATAAAGATAACACCTCAACTATACTGAATATAAACTCCATAAAAACGTATAATCCAAGTACATTTATTTCTATGGTCAATGGTGCCATTACAATGTACATTTTATCCCCCATACTTTATCCTGTCTTGATAGTAAACATCAAAATAAATTCTCCCCTGTCTGACTTCTCTCCTGTGTGATTTATCTCATGTGTAACAAGTTATGATTTATGTGTAAAGCTTTTCCCACATTCTGAACCCAATTATGGTTTTCCTCTTGTGTGAAGTCTCTCATGTTTAGTAAGAACTGATCTCTGTGTAAAACATTTCCCACATTCTCCACATACATATGGCGTTTCTCCTGTGTGAATTATCTCATGTCTAATAAGATCTGATCTACTTTTAAACCTTCTCCCACATTCTGAACATAAAAATGGCTTCACGCTTGTGTGACTTCTCCTATGCACAACAAGTTGTGATTTAGTTCTAAAGCTTTTCCTACATTCTGAACATGAATATGGCTTCTCTCCTGTGTGAATTCTCTCATGTGTAATAAGATCTGATTTGCTGATAAAACCTTTCCCACATTCTGAGCAAGAATACGGCTTCTCTCCTGTGTGAATTCTCTTATGTTTATTAAGTTTTGATTTCTCAGCAAATGATTTCCCACATTCTGGACATGAATATGGCCTTTCTCCTGTGTGACTTCTCTCATGTACAACAAGTTCTGATTTCCTTTTATATCTTTTCCCACATTCTGCACATGAATGAGGCTTCTCTCCTGTGTGAATTCTCTCATGTTTAACAAGATCCGATTTAGTTTTAAAGCTTTTCCCACATTCTGAACATGGATATGGCTTCTCTCCTGTGTGACTTCTCTTATGTTTAACAATTTCTGATTTAGTTTTAAAGCTTTTCCCACATTCTGAACATGAATATGGCATCTCCCCTGTGTGAATTCTCTCATGTATAACAAGATCAGAATGACTTCTAAAACCTTTCCCACATTCTGGACAAGAAAATGGCTTCTCTCCTGTGTGAGTTCTCTCATGTATAACAAGTTCTGATTTCCTTTTAAAGGTTTTCCCACATTCTGAGCATGAGTATGGCTTCTCTCCTGTGTGATTTCTCTCATGTATAACAAGTTCTGATTTCCCTTTAAAGCTTTTCCCACATTCTGAGCATGAATATGGCTTCTGCCCTGTGTGGTTTCTCTCATGTAAAACAAGTTCTGATTTCCTTTTAAAGCTTTTCCCACATTCCGAGCATGAATATGGCTTCTCTCCTGTGTGACTTCTCTCATGTATAACAAGTGCTGATTTAGTTTTAAAGCCTTTCCTACATTCTGAACATGGATATGGCTTCTCTCCTGTGTGAATTCTCTTATGTGTAACAAGATTTGATTGACTACTAAAATCTTTCCCACATTCTAGACATGAATATGGCTTCTCCCCTGCGTGAATTCTTTCATGTTTAGTAAGAATTGATTTTTCAGCAAAAGATTTCCCACATTCTGAACACGAATATGGCTTCTCTCCTGTGTGATTTCTCTCATGTATAACAAGATCTGATTTATATTTAAAGCTTTTCCCACATTCTTCACATAAATGGCTTCTCTCCTGTGTGAGTTCTCCTGTGTGTAGAAAGAGCTGAACTTTTTATAAACCGTTTACCACAATGACTCTTTTTACCCACTTTCTGGCCCTTAATTTGGCTAACAATCTGTGATTGCTTAGCAGAAGGTTCCTGACGATTAGGAGTATTAGAAGATAAAGCTGTTCTCTGAAGTTCTTGACTTACATCAGTAGTAATTTGGGTTTCTTCTGTAGAGCGCTGCTTGATCTCTCCATCTTCTACTTTATCATTTAGAGATAACATAAGGTGTTCTTGAGAACTCGCGCCGAAATTTTCTGTTAAAATTAACAACAGATTTCACGACTTCAAATTTGTGGTTGTAAACCCAGAAGTAGAAAAATTCATAACATTTCTAGCATGATGGTTTCACACACAGCTTATTCTGGATCTCTGTTACTGCAGTGTTTTGAAACAAAACAAGTATTGGCTCAAAGGAAATAAAAAGGAAGAACCTTAACTTCTTCTTCCCGCAGAATCCACTTCTGGCTCAAAAAATTACAGTGGCAGTTTAAAAATAAACCCATGTGTGAAGCCTCCCCGAGGCTGGAGACACACACCTGCTCTTCTTCTATTTCTTTGAGCCAAAGGCAGAAATGGATCCAGCAGGGAGGAGGAATCTAAGACTTTACTTCTGAATCTTCCCCAAATCCACCAGGCAACCTACCTGTGTGATTCCAGCTTTGTAAAGTTTTAACATTTTAAAATGTTTAATTGACAAAGTCCAGGATTTAGAGCTGCACCCAGTCGCCACATTTAGAACATGAAACTTAAAATTAAGAACACTGAAAAATTTGTCGGGCAATAAAGGCTGTTCTCTGCTGACACAATTGGCCCTTCAAGATAAATTGAGCATCACCTTTATACATCAAGAAAAAAACACTTCATTTTAACGCAATACTCAAGAAACACTTTTTTTCAAAGATTTTTGGGTGCTTTTGTTTCTGATTTCAGCAGTATGATACAAATAAAAATAAAATAAAAAATCTTCTCCTTCCTTAGCAGTGGCCACAGAGCCTTACACCTCAAGAATGGTAAGATGAACAATTTTCGGGAAGGATGTTAGCAAAGCAGACGCTGCCACATTACATAGAATACAGGTGATTTAGAAGGTCACATAGGTGTGGATTAGAGTATATAGGAAAACATACACTGAAATGGAATATTCAAACATCATGCTATAAAATTTACAGGCATAAATGTAGCAAATCCATCACAGAGATTGGGCTGGAGGGGACCAGAAAAAGATTCAATTGATTATTTTATTTAAAGATAAAAGTCAGATGCTTCCTGTAGTGCTATATGGAGGTTATGGAGGTAATGGTTCTTCCATTGTGTTTGGGTCATTTTGGGAGGAGGCTGATTTATGAATATTTGCAGAACTAGTTTGGTAGGTTACTCTTCGCTATCCCCCCATACTGTGGACTATGCTATAATATATACAGTAATTTGCTGGGGGACATTTCTTCATATGAGCAGGCTGAGCCCAATGATCACTTCTAAGAGTCATTCCTGTTCCTTTTTGGTTGTGTTCACATCCAATAATGGCTTTATGCTTGGAGTATATGATGGGAAAAACCATCAAGTGTGTTTATAGGGCTCCATTCATCTGTTGGAAGTCTCCTTGTGGCCTCCATCAGGTCAGTATACTAAACAGAGGCTAAATATGAGATGTGAATGGACCCTAACCTGTAAATGACAGCTGATCTTTCACAAAAAGAGAGAAGAGCCCTGTTGGCATCGCCCCGGTCCCAACAAGCTAACATGGCTACACTGTTGTGCACTCAAGGTGCTCCTTGGTAAAGTCACATGGTATTGCTTCTAGTAGGTGGCAGTGACATGTCACCAAGGTTACCTGGCCTTGGTGAAGTGGGAACCATTCGTTTATATTGTGTGAGCCACAGTAAGTGGTTGGCGTTCAATTAATAGCTAGTATGCCTAATCCGAGATGACTCTTACTGGGAGCAGTTGGGAAGTTTTGGGTGGGTGACTAGTCCACAGGTTCCAGGCCAGAGTTTGGCTGGGTTTATAAGTTACCTAACTAGGTGGAGTCAAATATATGTACACAAACATGTTATGGATATGTCAATACATACAATGTATTTATTTACACATAATGTGTATGTGTATATATATGTTAAATATATATATATATATATGCTACAATGTTGCTTGTCATAGCAGTTGCATTTTAGGTTGCTTGACTTTATATAAACAGCCCTTTGACTAGAAATTTGGGAGTGAATACACTGTGGGGGGAAAGCATGGTGGCATCAGGCCTGCTGGGTCACATGTTATGCAGTACAAACAAATTAAACACACCCCCTCCTGAAGACAAAAAGTTGAAGAAAGGAGAAAGCCAGGCATGAAACGCTTTTGTGGTGAACATATCCATAGGAGTCTACAATTAAAATAATGATATAGTTTTCGTTTGTGCTTTTTTTTCCAAGATAAGATATTTTAATTCTATTTTCTATATATAATTATGTAATGAAGTCATTGTTTCTAATCTGCTTTTAACAGAGATATGCTTTACCACAGTTACATGGACATAGATGACTATAAACAGGAGCTGACCAATTGACTTCTATGGGGAGTGTTTGAGGCTCTGTGACCTGGGGAGAAGTCATTGTGTGGGGAGGGGGAGATGTGGCCATCGCCTATTGTGAGTGGTGATAAGCTGCGTTATCTACAAATTGGTGTCACCTTTCATTGTAATTCATCTGTGATGATAATGAGGAAACTCTTCTCTACAAAAGAGGAAGTGTCAACCTATTATTAGGATTAGTGACCAAAGTGAAACCTGCAGGAGTTCAGGATTAACAATTCTTAATATACTTCACATGAAAAAACACAATATAGACAATAGGTTATTTTCCGATGACACATTCCCTTTAAATTTCCAACATGGCCACCAATGCCGTCCTGCACCCAAAGTAATAGGCAAGATAATCCAGCTCTCTCTCCTTACCTTGTAACATAAGAGGCCGGTGATTCTCCAGATCCTCCATCTTGACGTCCTTGTACAGATGCTTGTGTCCTTCTAAATACTCCCACTCCTCCATGGAGAAATAGACAGCGACCTCCTGACACCGTATAGGAACCTGACACACAAAATGATACGGTCATCACCCAGACCCCTCCAGTGGTGTTACTGTATAATGTCCCAGCATTCCCAGCAGAAGTGTCACCTCTCCAGTCAGCAGCTCCATCATCTTGTTGGCGAGTTCTAGGATCTTCTGCTTATTGTCCCTCTCATGTATCAGTGAGTGCGGGGTAGGCTCTATGATGGGGCCCCAGCTCCATCCTCCTGACACACAGGGACAGCTGCTGGGGGCCACACAGTCACCTGACGTCTTCTTCACTACTGTGCAATCCTGTGTATGGAGAGAAATCCCTGGATCAGTGACCGATCTCCAGAAATCTATTAACCTTAAATAATAAGGCATAAATAATGCCAAAGAGTAAAACTAACCCTAAAATATTTTTAAATATATAAATAGTAAAAAGATTAAAACTGAAAATGTTGGAGCTTTGAGAAATAGTGAGGGAGATGTTGTAGAGGGCGATGAGGAGAAAGCAAACCTATTAAACAATTTTTTTCTCCACTGTATTTACTGAGGAGGATAACCTTCCTGTTGATGAGCAGAGGGATGAAGTAAACTCCACCTTAAATGTTTCTTTTCTAATTCAGGAAGTGCAGCTCTGTTTTAAGATTAAATTAGTTAAATTACCCGGTCCTGATGGTCTACATACTCGTTCCCTAAGGGAATTAAGCAAAGTAATAGACAGGCCGCTATTCTTAATATTTATGGGCATAATATAATAGGTAAGTGCCAAAGGATTGGCTTAGAGCAAATGTGGTGCCAATATTCAAAAAGGGGTCAAAAATTTAGCATGGAAACTATAGGCCGGTAAGTTTAACCTCGTTGTAGGTAAAATGTTTGAAGGTTTTCTAAGAGATGCTATCCTGGACTCTCTCACTGAAAATAAATGTATAACGCCGTTCCAGCATGGGTTTATAAAGGATCAGACCTGTCAGCTCCTATGAGGAGGTTAGTTCTAGACTGAATCGGGGGGAGGCATTCAATGTCATATATTTAGATTTTTCTAAAGCATTTGATACTTTGCCACATAAAAGGGTGGTATGTAAAATGAGAATGCTTGGATTGGGGGAAAATGTGTGCGAATGTATAAGTAACTGGCTAAGTGATAGAAAACAAAGGGTGATGATTAATGGTACATACTTTGACTGGATTCCTGTTAGTAGTGGGGTACTCCAGGGGTCAGTTATGGCCCCTATTCTTTTTAATATATTCATTAACAATCTTACACATGGATTGCACAGTAGAATATTAATCTTTGCAGATGATACTAAGCTCTGTAAAGGGTTCAACACAATAGAGGATAATGTGTTATTACAAAGGGATCTGGATAAGTTGGAGTCCAGGGAAGAGAAATGGCAGATGAGGTTTAACACGGATAAATGCAAGGTTCTGCACAAGGGAAGGAAAAATCCATCACATGATTACTTAAATGGAAAAACTCTGGAAAAATGTGACTGGAGAAGGACTTGGAAATCCTGGAGGACAGTAAATTTAACTGTTGCAGCCAGTGTCAGGCAGCAGCTGCCAATATGCAAATAGGATGAGGGGGTGTAGTAGGGACATAGATGAACACGATGAAAACATCATTCTCCCATTATACAAGTCACTGGTCAGACCACACATGGAATATTGGGAACAGTTTTGGGCACGTGTGCACAGGAAAGACATTGCAGAGCTTGAATAGGTCCAAAGGCCCCAACGAAAGTAATACAAGGACTGGGTGGACTACAATACCCGGAAAGATGTGCAAGATTAGGGTTATTTAGTTTAGAGAAAAGACGCCTTTGGGGCATAGTAAATAAATAAATAAATAAATAAATAAATATATATATATATATATATTACTCATACACAAATGGTGCCAGGTGTAAACAAATAGTATAAAGTAAGTAATTTATTCAAAAATGGAGACCTTAGATCTCCGTTTTAGATCTCCTTTAGATCTCTAAAGATAGCAATATTTGTAACCAAGTTCTCAGTTGATTGTTTGTAAGCCAGAGGGAGCATACGATCAGAATCAGCATTCACAATAAGTTGCTTTATGCTCTATATTAATGGTATAGATTGGAGTTTTCTCCGAATGTAGGTCCCTGCGACATTTTGAACACTGGTATATATTACCCATTAAACTCAGTGGTTCTTTTTTTTTTTTCTCGTCTTTCTCTCATACCTGCACACACACTGCGGTTTAGGTGGGGAGGATAGATCAAGTTTTTTTCTATATACTTTACCCACTTTTATACATAGATTTATTTTAAGGTAATTTATTACTCATACCATGTAGATGGTAATATACCCTATAGAACGAGTCATTCCTTTTTTACCACATACCAATCTTATACAGTATGGAGTTCACCTTCATCATAATATATTACACAGTGCGATCTTTTTTCTAACACACACAAGATCACCTTTATACAATGCGATCGGTTTCCCCAGACGCATGCACGCAAGGTTATGTTCCCATAGGGCGATTCGTTCATTCAGACGTACGCTAGACTAGATTCATATAATGTTATTGTGCGGGGATTGATATCCTATCCTCACCAACCGAACTGACAAAACTATATGTGTCATATGAATTCTATGTTTGCAATCTTCACACATTATATGTAAATACTATGTTTTTTTTGTGTGTTTTTTTTGTTCAGGCTAGGTCTGTAATATACAATGTTATTTAAACATATAAAAATATATAAAATTCAAAATGTTGGGTATTCACTCTTCGTTTTGTTTTTGTTACATAGCCACTCAGTTATTATCACCGCTGATCAATGATTTATATGTTTAAGTTCGGATTTTCTACATTATAAAAGCGTAAAGTTATATTAGTTGTTGTATAAATATTTCAACAATTTAATCTATTATATATATCATATTACTCTTTTTTTCAAGCAGTAATTATGGGAGTTAAAGAAGATTCCAGTGCATTTTCTCTGAGACGCTAGAGTTGGTGTGTCAGGAATGCATGATTAACACAGGTATCGTGCATCTAACGTTAACCCTCACTAGCTAGCAAGTTACATAATTGACTGACACACACGCCGTCCATTCACAGCCGCTGTGAGTGCACACAGGAATCTAGATCAAGGATCCTCAAACTGCGGCCCTCCAGCTGTTGGGAAACTACAACTCCCATCATTCCCATTGTAGTAGATTATATAAATGCATGATGGGAGTTGTAGTTTCCCAACAGCCGGAGGGCCGCAGTTTGAGGATGCTTGATCTAGATTGTGCAACGCCGGCTGTAATTAGCTCACAAACCGGGTGAGTCTTCCCTGGATCCGTCCACTTCCTATTTAAATCTCTGTTATACTGTCTGCATTTGTACCTCTGATGAAGCGTGGGTGTTCCATGTGAAACGCGTCAGACCTTTTTATTGTAATCTTTTAAGTGTGAGATCTAAGGTCTCCATTATTAAATAAATTACTTACTTTATACCATTTTTCTACACCTGGCCCCATTTGTGTACAAGCGCCATAGTCCCTTTTTGTATACAGCCTACTTTATTTATTACCACGTGGATTTTTTTCTTACTGTGGGAACAGAAGACGCCGGGCAGCCATACCAGTTCAGCTCCATGAGGAGCATTTAAGCCTGAACGAGAGTTGTGCCTTGATTTTGAATGCACAACTTCGAAAGGTGAGCAGACCTAGTTATTATACTAATATCATTGTTTAAACGTACCTCACTATTGTGCGCCTGTCTGCTTCTCTCTTTTCTTTTATACATATATATATATATATATATATATATATATATATATATATATATATATATATATAATATATATATATAATATATAGATATATATATATATATATATATATATAACAAAAATAGCAGCACTCCAAAAGACCACTTGGAAAAAGAGAGGAAGGGTGCCAGCGGCAAAAGCTTCTGATACAAGAAGTTCCAAAATACAAAATAGAAAAAGTCCACTGCACTCCAAGATAGATTCAAGCAATAAGATAGTTTATTCCTCCATGCTCAAAAGAGCGACGTTTCAGCTCCCTCACAGAACCTTTGTCAAGCAACGTGTATAGTGACAACATAGGTTATTTATAGTACAAACAATTAGACCTCAATAGAGGTAAATAAACATCCTAATACAATGTGTGGACAAGCATATACATCATACATTTAGTTACATATCCGTGATCAAAGTGCAAGTGCATATAGTTAGCAGGATCTAATCTCTAACAATGTAAAAATCCATATAAGCAAAAAAATACATAATAATACAGTAACAAGGAGGCGGGGAACATAATCAAACTCACATGCTGTGGATCACACAGGTCCGAGGCACTCGGCGTCCTAGAGAGTAAACTGTGCATGCCCAAAAGCACTTCATTGATTGAATAAGAGGTTACTATAGAAACCCAGTATCACAAGCTCCAGCGCTATGTCGTGCATGCTCAGTGTGATTGTTGGAGCGTCTAACAACAGCGCTTACTAGGAAATACAGCAGATAGAGGGAGAACTCAAAATGCAGGAGAAACACAACACTGGTAATAAAGGGGAAAGGGATGTGCAGCAATCCATCCCAACAGAGGGATAGAGAGCTACACCACCTATGGCCCACAAATGTGGGTCGGATCCCCCAGCATCCAAATTCCCCCTAAACCAATTGATGGCGCACTCCAGCACCAAATATATCTCGACTGCATATATCTTCCCACTCGTTTACAGCAATTAACATACTAGTAATGTATCGGATACTTATGGCATATAGATATAATAGATCCAAGGCGTACTCCAACGCCTAATAACAAAGTAAACCATGTGAAAAAAAGATGATGTTGCTCCTTGTTCATCCTCATCTTTAGATTTTTCTGAGGATGAACAAGGAGGTTGGGACATACATACTCATAGGATCTTTCTTATCATGCCCTCATGCCTACGCAACATCATCTATATGTATACACACATACATATAGATAGATATAGTCAATATAGAGATTTATTTATACCCAGGACTGGATCCAGAACAAGGGGGCATCTTCTACATCTTGAGGAAAGATAGTTTCTACATAAATATAGAAAGGGACTAGAGAAGGGTCTGGAGACATTTCTAGATGTAATAAGATAACATGTTATAGTGACCAGGATTCTGGAGAAGGGTCTGGATACATTTCTAGATGTAATAATATAACAAGTTATAGTGACCAGGATTCTGGAGAAGGGTCGTGGATCCAGGCTGAACCCGACCATCTGAGTCCCTTGGCTCCTCCGGGCTGAACCTGACCATCTGATTCCCTTGGCTCCTCAGGGCTGAACCTAACCATCTGATTCCCTTGGCTCCTCAGGGCTGAACCCGACCATCTGATTCCCTTGGTTCCTCCGGGCCTCTCCTCCTTGGTATAACGGGTGATTCACTATTCTCATTGCTCCTATAACATTACTATGGCTGCATTGGTTCACATGATATATAACTGATCATAATGGGGGCGGAGGTTTTCTGCTGATCAGTTCATCACTTGGAAGCTCCTGAAGCTCTTACACAGGACGCTGGATTCCTCCTCTTATGGAGTTTCTCTTCTATCAGTGACTTGTTAGATAATAAAGATGATAGAAATCTAGAGAAGTTACCTCTCCGGTCACCAGGTGGAGGATCTCCAAGGTGAGGTCTAATATTCTTCTGCTGATCTCATTCCTGTCCGTGTCCATCCTTGGTGGGTCATTCAGGAGAAGGAACGCTGTGTATGAGAATAGGAGAAAAACTGGATGAACTGGAAGGTTCTAGTACTGCAGGTACCTTAATGGAGAAAGGAGGGGCCCCAAATCATACAGGGGCCACATCATATGTGACATACAGAACCTCTGGGGGCAGAGGAGAAGCAGCTTCTCGGAGCCGTCACCACATGGATACAGGGTGTTCCCAGGACATCCACAGGATATTCCATAATGTCTGATAGATGAGGTACCCACCTCTGGGGGCCGCGCTCGGCTAAGTCTGTAACTCCTATAGAAGTGAATGGAGAGACCCCTGTACAGAGACCCTCATCTATCAGACATTTATGGGAGACGCTGTGGATACATCAGAAATGTCCATGTAGGGAAAACCCCTTTATGTTATAACTGATGAAGGACTTGATGCATCAGGTGAGGAGCAATATGAAGCCATTTCCCCAGACAGTGAGGATCTGGCACACGGCTGATACTGGGGGAGGGCGACTCCTCACAGTGATTGGGATAATTCACCATTTCAAGCTTTATTAACAATCAGACGCTGCACAGTCAATGTGTCGGCCTCACTGACTGCTGACAATGAGCAGAAGCCTCAGCGGGGGGGGGGGGGGGGGGGGGGGGGCGCTGTGTATCACTGACTCCACACTGACTGGTTTATATGCGCCCGGTTCTCGCCCCCGATCAGTGGCAGCTGCGCCCCAAGGCTTGTGTGTGACCCCACAGTGACCAGGACGGGTGCGGAGCGTTGGAGCCTCAGTGCTGCTCATGTACAATGCACGGGGGGCGATCTCTGTGTAGCAGCAATAACTCTACTAGGACAGACGGCGGCGGAGCTACAGCTGTTATCACTGAGGAGAGAAAGACGCTGATCTCCAGGAGAAGAACCAGGGATTAAACCCAACCTGCCCGCTCCGCCTCTCCTCACAATCATCTCTCCAGAGAAGGACCTGGCCCCGAACTCCAGCCCGACCCTCACAGACACCCAGGAAATGTACAGAGAGGAGAAGAACCTTCCAGAAGGGTCAGAATAATGGAGGCGTCCTCTTCAGGGCGTCTCGCCTACTGCGGGGGCATTGCTGGCAGAGGAGACATGGCCGCACATCACAAGAGGTTCTGCAGCAGCTGCGGGTCACAGTCTATTGTCAGCAGCAGGTTATAGAGGAGCCGAGCGTTGTGAGGGAGAAGATTCCGGAAAATCTCGCAGATTATAATACAAGACCAAAACTGCCCAGAGCTCCCATAGAAGCTCACCTGCCCCTCACATACACATTACCTAAGCGCGGAATCCTGGGAAATCTGACAACAGCGAGCACCAGAGAGACTGCAGCGATCTGTATGTACCACACATGAGGTCAGCAGTGGTGGGTGAAGGACCTGTGATGATGTCACCACCATGTGATCAGTCACATGAGGGGGCGGGGCCAGCAGTGGTGGGTGAAGGACCTGCGATGATGTCACCACCATGTGATCAGTCACATGAGCGGGAGCAGTAGTGGTGGATAAAGGACCTGTGTTGTCATGTGACATGGTGACATCATCACAGGTCCTTCAACCACCCCCTGCTGACCCTGCCCCTCTGGTCACATGACATCACAGGTCCTTCACCCCCTCACCCTCCTCTCCGCCCTCACTTCACTCTCGTCGCTTCTGATTGTGAAGGAAGCAGCGGCCGGAGGTGGGAAGGAAGCGCCCGGGACACAGAGGTCTGACTGCAGTGAAGTCTGATCACAGCCAGAAGGCTGTAACCATAGGTGTAACTATAGCCATAGCAACCGCTATCAGGCCCAGAGGTTGAGGGCCCCATTCTGGGAACAAGTAATTGGTGGCTTTCTGCTCTCCAGCTCTATTATGTGGGTTCCCTGATATAAAGTGGGTTCCCGCAATGTAACTTTCCTTATTGCTACTTGTGCTGCTGTTTAATTGTCAGGTGGTGGGGCCCCTTCTTACTTTGTTATGGGGATCAATGAATTCTAGTTACGCCCCTGGTTTTAACGCTCCGCACCCGTCCTGGTCACTGTGGGGTCACACACAAGCCTTGGGATTCAGCTGCTACTGATCGGGGGTGAGAACTGGGGGTATAATAATAATAATAATCTTTATTTATATAGCGCCAACATATTCCGCAGCACTTTACAATTTGGAGGGTGTAGGTACAGACAAAAGAAATACATTGCACAATGAAAAGCTACTTACAGATGAGACACAAGGTGTGAGGGCCCTGCTCGCAAGAGCTTACAATCTATCAGGGGGTGTACGGGAGAGACGAAGGGTAAGAAGTGCTAGATTTACAATGGTCCAGCCATGTGACATAAATATGGGGTTGTTATATATATATAATCCAGTCAGTGATACACAGCGCCCCCTGCTGAGGCTTCCTTCATCGGTGTGAGACGCCCGGAGCTGCAGTTTCCTTTTACCAGCTACAATAAAGGTTTTGGATATTTTTAAGCCTTGAGCTGGAATAATCCTATTCTTTTGTATGACGCCGCACTGAGAGTCTGAGCCAGCTGCGAGATCATTCCTGGGGGAGCCAGTCAGGAATTAATGGACACCAGGACGGGTGAGATTTTCTTCCTTTTTCCTTCAGGGGAATTCAATATTCACTGCATTTACTGTGCAGCGTCTGATTGTTAATAAAGCTTGAAATGGTGAATTATCCCAATCACTGTGATGAATCGCCCTCCCCCAGTATCAGCCGTTTGTCAGGTCCTCACTGTCTGGGGAACTGACTATAATTCTAGGTTGAAATTTGTTTGCATAGTTCATGATCGTATTCATCCTATTTGCTTGCACCTGGTTATATCTGGATCCTTTGCATGTTATTTAATTGTACAGGTTGCGGCATATTTACTTACTTGTGTCATGGTGTTGTAGTGATGTTTGGTTGCCTTTGTTGATGCCATGCTTACCTTAGTGTTTAAGTGCTGATAATTTAATACATCATATGCAGGTCTATTCAGTGTCGGACTGGGGTGTCTAGGGCCCACAGGTGGAGCTGACTCTAGGGGCCCACCAGTTGAGTTTTTATGGGCCCACCGGTGGAGTTTATTTTAGGGGCCCACCCTACAGCTACTATAAATGACTGTAGATGCCTTCCATACTCTGCTTATTGCTTTTTGACACTATTTCTATGCTTTTTTGCCTCTTTTGAGAATGTATGTGGAGTTTAAAGACAACTCCAGGTCTACCATGCTGAGGGGTCCACCGGGGGTTTCCTCTTTTCCCCTGTGGGCCAGTACGAGCCTGGGTCTATTTGCCATGTGCCTGTATCTATGAGATCTTCGTATTTTCACTATATAATCATCGTCCCGTTCAATGTTGACATATGTGCAGAATAGATACACATTGTTAAAACTTATGTGTGTAGCAAGGTCTGTTGATAAACTGATGTGTCCATTAATTGATACATTGATATGCTATTATAGATGTATAAAATGTGATTCATTTTGAATATACAGTTGCAGAATGTCACTAGATTGTTTTCTCCAATATACTTGTTGCACAGTGTATTCATTATATACTTTGTCTGCATGCTCTGTGCGTTGTGGGATATGTGTCTTTATTGGTGCATGTTCACATGGATCTTGCCGGTGCCCGTACAGTTCTGCATGTTTAGTGCAATGGGTCAAATAACTATCAATAGCAAACAAATAATGGGCTAATTTGATTGAAACAACTTGAACTTTCCTAGGACACTTTTTATTCGGTGTTCGGTGATTCTCTGCTCATTGGGATTAAGAGCCCAAGCAGGCTTGAAATGCATCAAGAGAAATAGGACTATGCCGGCCTGACGCTCTTTTTAATTGGACTTTATTAAAATGTGATTTTATTGATTTTTTTTTCCCCCCAGCTTTTTCACTTGTGTACTGGATAATCTTACGCTTTGGATTGATCATTTTCCATGTTTAACGTATACATAATGTCCATTACCTCAGCAGTACACTGTACAATGGAAATCAATGCCGACTATTTGGCTTTTTTTGTAATCCACGGTACTCAAAAATGAGGTATACTTCTTTATGCACAAATGTGATTGAAAGTCATATAAAACAAAACTTCAATATATTAATATTATTTATGGTAGTTAACACAATTTTCAAAATATGTTCCAGATACGAAGATTGTGCCATTAGTGGCATGCAGATTACGGTCACAACATTCGGCCTTCATCAAGTGACATCTATAATAAGGGATACTCAATTAGGATAATACGCTGGAATAAAATGAATAGGGAAAGAAAATCATAGTAGAAATAAGATGAAGAGTAATGTGGGTTAGAGAGGAGAGGGAAGAATAAAAAAATTGATGGAAAATAGCTAAAGGAAATGGGAAACAAAATGGAAAAGATAGGAGAAAGGGGTGTATAAAAAAAGAACATGAATTAAGAAGTGGGATAGTAAGATAAACTAGTAATGTAGCAGATGTAAGATCCCAGAAAAATGACCATGAGCAAATAAAAGGACAACATGGGGGGGGGGGGGGAGTAGGAGGGTATGATGGCATAACATATAAACAATAATATAGGGCAGCGGTCCCCAAGCTTTTTTCCACCAGGGCCCGGTTTGACGCACGACAATTTTTCCACGGCCCCGTGGGGTGGCGGCTTTCTTCGGGGCGGGGTTATGGAGGAGGTTGGATGTTTAGAATTACACACACACAAATAAAAACCCCAATAAAGTGTATACTGTGTCATTTAGGGATATCGTATGGGGTAACCAGTATTTTATAACTGGAGACTGATTGTCAGCTCTGTGGGTCACTTTTTATATTAATAATGCTGACCCACCAGAGCTGATAATCAGTTTTGCAGTAATATTGATCGGCTTTGTGGGTCACAATTATACATGTATATAATATACATATGTAATCAGCTCTGTCATTAGAGATATATGCCCCCTGTAATAATAAATAATTATAGCCCACCTGTAGTGATAATAATAAAATAGCTGCCCCCAAAAGTGATAGTGATACAATAGGATGAAGGAACTGCCCCAGTAGTGATAGTGATACATAGCTGCCCCAGTTGTGATAGTGATACATACTGCCCAGTAGTGTTAGTGATTACTAGCTGCCCAGTAGTGATAGTGAAAATAGCTGCCCCAGTAGTGTAGTGATAGATAGCTGCCCCAGTAATGATACATAGCTGCCCCCAGTAGTGATAGTGATACATAGCTGCCCCAGTATTGATAGTGATACATAGATAGCTGCCCCAGTAGTGATAGTGATACATAGATAGCTGCCCCAGTAGTGATAGTGATACATAGATAGCTGCCCCAGTAGTGATAGTGATACATAGCTGCCCCAGTAGTGATAGTGATACATAGATAGCTGCCCCAGTAGTGATAGTGATACATAGATAGCTGCCCCAGTAGTGATAGTGATACATAGATAGCTGCCCCAGTAGTGATACATACATAGCTGCCCCAGTAGTGATAGTGATACATACATAGCTGCCCCCAGTAGTGATAGTGATACATAGCTGCCCCAGTAGTGATAGTGATACATAGATAGCTGCCCCAGTAGTGATAGTGATACATAGCTAGCTGCCCCAGTAGTGATAGTGAAACATAGCTAGCTGCCCCAGTAGTGATAGTGATACATAGCTAGCTGCCCCAGTAGTGATAGTGATGCATAGATAGCTCACCAAGTAGTGATAGTGATGAATAGATAGCTGCCCCAGTAGTGATAGTGATACATACATAGCTGCCCCAGTAGTGATAGTGATACATAGCTGCCCCAGTAGTGACAGTGATACATAGCTGCCCCAGTAGTGACAGTGATTCATAGATAGCTGCCCCAGAAGTGATAGTGATACATAGCTGCCCCAGTAGTGATAGTGATACATAGCTGCCCCCGGAGTGATTGTGATACATAGCTGCCCCAGTAGTGATAGTTATTCATAGATAGCTGCCCCAGTAGTGATAGTGATACATAGATAGCTGCCCCAGTAGTAGTAATGATACATAGATAGCTGCCCGAGGTAGTTTATAAATAAACATAGAAGCTGCCCCAGTAGTGATAAAACATAGATAGTGCCCCAGTTTGTGATATACATAGATAGCTGCCCCCAAGGTAGTGATGTGAAATTACATTAGATAGCTGCCCCGTATGATAGTGGGTACATAGATAGCTGCCCCCGTAGTGAAGTGATACATAGATAGCTGCCCCAGTAGTGATAGTGATACATAGATAGCTGCCCCAGTAGTGATAGTGATTACAAGATAGCTGCCCCAGTAGTGAAGTTTATACATAGATTTGCTGCCCGTAGTGATAGTGATACATAGATAGCTGCCCCAGTAGTGATTTGTAAACAAGATAGCTGCCCAGTAGTGACAGTGATACTAGATAGCTGCCCCGAGTAAGGTGATAGGTGATACATAGATAGCTGCCCAGTAGTGATAGTGATACATAGATAGCTGCCCAGTAGTGAAGTGATAAAATTAGTTTTTGATAGCTGCCCCAGTAGTGAAATCAGTGATACCAAAAAGGAAAAAAGCTGCCCCCGTAGTGATAGTGATACATAGATAGCTGCCCCAGTAGTGATAGTGGTTCATTGATAGCTGGCCCCAGTAGTGATAGTGATACAGATAGCTGCCCCAGTAGTGATTGTGATACATAGATAGCTGCCCCAGTAGTGATAGTGATACATTAATAGCTGCCCCAGTAGTGATATAGATACTTAGAATTTTGCCTGCCCCAGTAGTGATAGTGATAAACCCCCTTTTGTTAGTGGCCAGTAGTGATAGTGATACATAGATAGCTGCCCCAGTAGTGATAGTGATACATAGATAGCTGCCCCAGTAGTGATAGTGATACGTAGCTGCCCCCAGTAGTGATACATAGCTGCCCCAGTAGTGACAGTGATACATAGATAGCTGCTCCAGTAGTGATAGTGATACATAACTGCCCCAGTAGTGATAGTGATACATAGATAGCTGCCCCAGTAGTGATAGTGATACATAGATAGCTGCCCCAGTAGTGATAGTGATACTTAGATAGCTGCCCCAGTAGTGATAGTGATACTTAGATAGCTGCCCCAGTAGTGATAGTGATACATAGATAGCTGCCCCAGTAGTGATAGTGATACATAGATAGCTGCCCCAGTAGTGATAGTGATACATAGATAGCTGCCCCAGTAATAATGATACATAGATAGCTGCCCCATAGTGATAATCATTTGATAGCTGCCCCAGTAGTGATAATACATAGATAGCTGCCCCAGAAGTGATAATACATAAATAGCTGCCCCAGTAGTGATAGTGATACATAGATAGCTGCCCCAGTAATAATGAATATATAAAAGTCACTCGCCTTTCCTGGATCCTCAGCCGAGCTCCTCCTCGCAGCAGCCGACAATTGACAGCACCGAGCGGCGCGGGGGGGTGTGACGTCACTGTGCATCACTCTCCCTGCGCCGCTCATCATTGTAGATGCGGTGCTCAGTGAGCGCCGCATCTACATCGTTAGGGAAAGCAGGGTGGTAATGCACCGCTCCTGCTTTCTTTGTAATGCAGCCGCACGCTGTGTGCAGCTGCTATCCCTGCGCAGCCGGAATACAGCGGCCGCGCAGAGAAGATGCCGGCCGCCCGGACTAAAGTCAGCGGGCGGTTGGCATCAGGTGTAGCCAGCGCCGCGGACCGGCAGGGGATGCGCTACGGCTCGGTGCCGGTCCGCGGACCGGCGTTTGGGGAGCCCTGATATAGGATAAAGAGAGCAGAACATAATGGGGGGGAGAGAAGGAAGGTAGCAGAGGACCTGCTCATAACGTCACTACCAGGCCTCTCATTTTGTCCCTTGTCCAAATTTGGAAAAATGAATAAGGCAGCACTTCCAATATGTGGTTTTATTTCACTCAAATGTGCACATTTGGGTGAAATAAAACTGCATATTGGAAGTGCTGCATTATTCATTTTTCTATATTTGAGAAGCCTTTGGACTTGGTTTTTAGGCGTGCACCCATATATACTCTTTGTGCTGCTGATTTTTTTCTTTAAACATGTCCAACTTTAACACCTTTACTGTAGAAGAAGACTTACACCGTTTCATCAGTCACATAAGACTCAAGACCCACCTCTCTGAAGCAACTGTCTTAAACATAACAGAACCTGTAAAACCAGTTCCCATTTTCTCCATCTCTAACCTTCAACTTAGACTAAAGAGCCACTTTAATCCCCCAAGAAGGTATCACCCCATCAAGACCTTTGTTTCTCTGGTTCAAAAAGATATCTCTAAACTTTTACCAGATATAGAAATGGACTACATTAAATACTGTCCTAATCTTATTCCGAAAGAACAACAAGCTGTTGAGAATCTCAAAACTGCTATAGACATTACAATGAAACCAGCCAATAAAGGTGGGGGACTTCTCATCATGGACAAAATGACATATGTCGACAAGACTCTGAGATACTTGGCTTTACTTACTAGTGTGTCTCAAAAATTTGAATATCATTGAAAATTGAAGGGGTTCTCCAGGACTATCTTTTTGTTATAGGGCTCATAAATGTTTTATATTTTGTAATTCATACTGTAACGAGTCTATACAATATATGGGTTTCTCTATCTGACTTAAATTATTGATATCCATTATTTTTTCAGTGATATTCTAATTTTTTGAGATGCACTAGTATGTTCCATTAGACAGTGACCTGTACTCCCAACAATTGATTAAAACTAAGATCCAACACTAATCTATTGCTTTATAATATTGATTTTAAGAAAGCTGAATTCCTCATCAACCACCACTGATCTCTCCTCTGTTTTATGTCCTCCCTTATAATTCATAAGAACCCCAGTCCCACCTGAAAGTATCCTTGACATATGAGACATTTCGAGCCATTATACATCCACCTAACATCAGAAAGGCATTTTATTATTATTTATTTTAAAGCGCCATTGATTCCAGGGCGCTGTACATTCGAGGGGGTTACATACATAACATAAGTCAAACAAGCACAGTGACATGTGATCAATGACAATCCTCACGAAAGACGGACATAGGACCCTACCCGCGAGCGCTTACAATCATTGAGACTGTAAGTAAATTCCTTAACATACACATACTGTATTTCATAATAACATCAATCTCTTTTGTCTTGACCTTTTGGAAATGATTCTTACAAATACCTTTTTTAACTTCAGGGATCATGACACAACTTTAACTTCAGGGATGTGACACAGCCACAGGTGGCAATGTAGCGCCCCCCTATGCCAATATCTCTGTCATATTTGAGAATGACCACATATACAACAATCCTCGCTACTTGGCTCTGTTAAACTGATGATGTGGGCTGTATTGACCCAGACCCCCTAGAAACTTTTTGTACTTTCCACACATCTATCAACTTCATATTCCCTGAACTGCAATTCACCATACACCATAGTGCCAAATCCATCAGCTTCCTAGACACTCTCATCAATAAAGACCCCACAGGGATACTGTTATCAGATCTGTACACCAAACCCAATGACAGCAATAATATTTTCAATTTTTCCAACATCCACCCCCAAACACAAAACAAATCCCTACCACGTTCTCAATTCAGTAGGATCCATCATATTGTAGAAAGCCCCATCATTCGTCAAACTCCCACACAGGATAAAGCACACCAAGTCTCTGAAAGAGGATATCCCCCAGAACTTCTGACCAACAGAGACCCCACCAACCAATCACAACCATGACTAGTCATATAACTTTATCCAGAAATATCATCCCTTTAGCTCTAAAATTAACCAGATCATCAAAAGACTTTGGCCTCTCCTCTCCAAGGCCTATCACAATATCATTGTGTTTCAAGATCTCCCCATCTAATGTTTAATTGGGACAAAAACCTTGGGAACAATCTAGTTTCAGCTGATAAAGGCTCCTTACAATGAGTCACCAAACAAACCTTTATAAATACACAGCACAGGGGTACATTTCCCTGCATGCTGTGCACATATTGCTGTTCAGTCAAAATGGGAGAGTTCTTTTCTCATCCGGGTACAGGAAAAAAAAATTCCCTATCAAGGATTTCTTCATCTGCAAGTCTAACTTTGTTATTTATTTGATCAAATGTCCATGTGGGTTGTGCTACGTCAGGCATACAACTCAAAAGGTTCAGAAATGGATATCAAAACATAAGTCATGAATCAGATGCAAGGAACCGCTTGATCAATATGGCCACCGTGTTTCCCGATTGTGTTATCAGATCCTCAAACACATTCCAGCTCCCTGAGAGGAGGAAAAGGAGTCACAATGCACCGAGAGCCTGAAATGTTCTGGGTCCAAATGTTACAAACCCCTGAACCATCCGGACTCCATAGAGAACACGATCTGCATCTCTAATTGTTTATTTAACATTCAATCTTTAAGTGTTTCTGTCCCTTTTTGGCACTTTTTCACGTTTTTACCATTTTCCATTCTGATTTTTAATTTGCTCTACAGATGGGAACATCTCCTCGCCTCAGGATTGGAACACCCTCTTCTCTGTTTATTCTTAATTCTCTACTGCACCTTATTTATTATCTTTTCTTTCGGCTTCTTCTCTCCTATTTCTATAGTACACTATCTCCTTTTCCTCTATATCTTTAAATATCCCTATCACCTCCCTTTATTCGCTCTTTTCATCCACACATTCTCTCTATAACTCTCTCTTTCCACTGTTGTTCGACCTTTATTCCATATATCCCCTCTTGCCTTATACTTGTATTTCCTTTCTGTCTCCTCATATGTGACCCTGACCTTTATCTATCTTATAGTTCTATCCTGGCTAAGTCCTCTCCATTTTTGTCCTTTCCATTTGTCTGTGGTCTCCTTGTACTTCCTGTCTACGTTTTTGTATGTTCTGGTTCCTTATGCCGCTCCCTTACTCCTTGTCTACGTTTATCGCGATTCAGCGCAGCCTCCTCTCCCCTCGACCTCAGCTCTTCTCTCTTCCTTCAGGTAATTCCTTCCCCCATCACTGTCCTGTGTGTTATTCCCTGTCCCCAGATTTACTGCCTCCAGGACCCTCTATAGAGACCTCCCCTCCCCTGACTCTTATCTACTCCAGGCTGCAGCTCCTCTGCCCCAGGACCCTCCTTCTCTATAGAGACCTCCCCTCCCCTGACTCTTATCTACTCCAGGCTGCAGCTCCTCTGCCCCCAGGACCCTCCTTCTCTATAGAGACCTCCCCTCCCTGACTCTTATCTACTCCAGGCTGCAGCTCCTCTGCCCCCAGGACCCTCCTTCTCTATAGAGACCTCCCCTCCCCTGACTCTTATCTACTCCAGGCTGCAGCTCCTCTGCCCCCAGGACCCTCCTTCTCTATAGAGACCTCCCCTGACTCTTATCTACTCCAGGCTGCAGCTCCTCTGCCCCAGGACCCTCCTTCTCTATAGAGACCTCCCCTGACTCTTATCTACTCCAGACTGCAGCTCCTCTGCCCCCAGGACCCTCCTTCTCTATAGAGACCTCCCCTCCCCTGACTCTTATCTACTCCAGGCTGCAGCTCCTCTGCCCCCAGGACCCTCCTTCTCCTCTATAGAGACCTCCCCTCCCCTGACTCTATTCTACTCCAGGCTACAACTCCTCTGCCCCCAGGACCCTCCTTCTTCTCTATAGAGACCTCCCCTCCCCTGACTCTATTCTACTCCAGGCTGCAGCTCCTCTGCCCCCAGGACCCTCCTTCTCTATAGAGACCTCCCCTCCCCTGACTCTCATCTACTACAGGCTGCAGCTCCTCTGCCCCAGGACCCTCCTTCTTCTCTATAGAGACCTCCCCTCCCCGGACTCTATTCTACTCCAGGCTGCAGCTCCTCTGACCCCAGGACCCTCCTTCACTCCTAAAGAGAGGCTTCTGTTCATTGTCAGCATTCAGTGAGGCCGACACATTTACTGTGCAGCATCTGATTGGGATAATTCACCATTTCAAGCTTTATTAACAATCAATTTGATGAATCTCCCTCACCCAATATCAGCCGTGTGTCAGGTCCTCACTGTCTGGGGAAATGGCTTCATATTGCGATTCTCACCTGATGCATCAAGTCCTTCATCAGTTATAACATAAAGGGGTTTTCCCCACATGGACATTTCTGATGTATCCACAGCATCTCCCATAAATGTCTGATAGATAAGGGTCTCACCTCTGGAGAACACATCCGACCCTCATGGAGATGGGGCCACTGCATCCAGGTGGGGAATGAACAGAGAAGTGGCCACACATGTACAGGGATCTCTCCATTCACTTCTATAGGAGTTACAAACACAGCCGAGCGCGGCCCCCAGAGGTGGGACCCTCATCTTTCAGACATTATGGAATATCCTGTAGATGTGTTGGGAACACCCTGTATCCATGTGGTGATGACTCTGATAAGCCATTTAAGGTAATGTCATGGCAAACCAGTCATATATAATGATATACCTTAAAATGTAGTACTAGAACCTTCCAGTTCATCCAGTTTTCTCCTATTCTCATACACAGCGTTCCTTCTCCTGAATGACCCACCTAGGATGGACACGGATAGGAATGAGATCAGCAGAAGAATATTAGACCTCACCTTGGAGATCATCCACCTGGTGACCGGAGAGGTAAACTTCTCTATATTTCTTTAAACAGTGTTTATTGGTTTAAGGTTGTGATTGCTAAGACATATACATCTTTTATAATGTAGCAGTAGTTGCTTAAGAAAATAAACATGTAGTATGACAAACAATACAATCAATAAACAAAACAACAGCAAAAACACGTATGACAAGTATTGACTTCTAGGAAGGCAGAAGAAAACAAATATATCTTATAACGAGATATTAATACAAATGGAGCGGTATCCAGCATGAGACATGGGGAGGGTATGGCATCTGAACAGCAGTGAAGAGGGGGTAGAGAGAGGAAATTCTAAGAGGATATTGACTGACTTCACAATTAATGGTTATAATATCGGGAGGATAACCATGGTTGCCATAATGACCTCTTTTTGATGCAGATATGTGGGGGGTCTACCAGGGAGAGCTCGCACGAGCATTGAAAGTTCACTCTATTAATTACTTCTGTCAGCGTGGGGGTATGCGGAGTTTTCCAGCTTTGGGCCAAAGCTGAACGAGCTGCAAATTAGGATGTGGAAGAAACTGTTTTCAAAGAAACGGGGAGATCTGCCAGATCAATATCTAGTATGGCTAGTTCTGGAGTGGGTTTGGAAAGATGACCAGTTACTGTAGAGATTAGGTGGAAGACAGATTTCCAAAAACGTTGGATGTGGGGGCAACCCCACCAAACATGAAGCAGGGTGCCTTTTTGGCCGCATTGCTTCCAGCAAAGGTCCGAAGTACCCGGGTGAATGCGGGCTAGGCGTGTAGGGGATAATTTACCAGCAAAAAGACTTATTTACGCATTGTTTTTTCTGTGTGAGTTAGGCACTTAGAAAGTTTTAAGGGGACCAAATTGAGCTAGTTTCCTTTGGGGTAATAGAAAACTCTTTAGAGAGCTCCTTTTCCCATTTAATCATAGGAGGTGTTTTATCGATGCCATAGTCACCAATGAGTCACCGATAAGTCAATGAGAGGCCTTTTTCAAACCTTTTTATTATGTAAAAAATTATGAAAGTCGGATGGGGTAGAGGTATCTCTAGGCCATACAATTTTTTGTAATAAGTGGCGGAGTTGAAGGTATTGGAAGAAGTGCATTGGAGGTGAGGAGGGGTGTTTGGAGAGTTCTGAATAGGATTTAAATCCATCATCTTCATTAAACAACTGGTCTGTTGTATTTAGATCTAAGTGTTGACCATTTTGAAAAGGAAAAGAGCTCATTCCAACAGTCGAAAACAGACAGGGGAGCGTGCTGCTTTTGGAGGAATGTCCAGGAATTGACGAGGACATGTGAGGGTCCATATTATAAAATAGGTCTTTCTAGGGAGTTCAGTGGGGAGGTTTGGGAGTGGTAGACCTAGGATTGATGCTTTAAGATGGGAGCCAACATTGTTGGGTTGTGAAACCTGAGCTTCTAAATGCACCCAGGAAATGGATATATTATTGGACCATAGTGGGAGGACTGCTCAGGGAGTATAGCGGTGTTGTAGGCTTGCAAGTTGGGTACTGCCAGGCCCCCATCCTTACGACTGAGGAATAAAAGTTTTTTTTGATTCTCGGTTTTTTACCAGCCCCCAGATGAAATTTGAAAAGAGGCGTTGTAGTTGTTTATAATAAAATATGGAATTATATAAGGAATGGCGCGGCATATTATATGAATTTGGGCAATAGAGAAAATTTTCACAATATTATCCTTGCCATCCACGAGAAACCTAATCTTATCTAGTCGCTTCATCTCAGTTTCTAGGTCAAAACGTATAAAGAGTTATAATTGGTGGAGATTGTTAATTGAGGGAATTAGTTACTTGGATTCCTAGATAATTCACTGTTGGTTGGAGAAACGAGAAACCAAACTGATTTAGGTTTTTTACTTTGGGTTTGGGTATTATTCACCGAAAGAGCAAGATTTAGATTTGTTGAGTTTGTAGTAAGAGACTTTAGAAAATGAGTTTAAATATATCTAGAATAGCTGGGATAGAGGAATTGGTATTGGAAATGATAAGGCATAATTATCATCGGCGTAGAGGCAAATTTTTAAATGATGGAGGTGACGTGTTGCTATACCGGGGAAAAAATTTAGAGTTACTTCTAATCTTTTCGGCTAGGGGCTCAATGCACAATACGAAGATTAGGGGAGAAAGAGGACAGCCTTGACGCGTGCCATTAGTTAAATTAAAGGATTTGGAAAAGAAACCTGAGGTGAGTACAGAGGCAGACGGGCCAGTATATAAGGCCAAATAGAGACAGTATGAAACGGAAAGTCCCAAATTTCTGTAATGTCAACACCATATATCGCCAATTGGACTCGTCAAAGGCCTTTTCAGCATCCAATGACAGGGCTATATCTTCATCAAAAGTATTGCTATTGTACTAGGTTAGTAGACGGCGAGTAGCGTCCCTTGCCTTCTGCCAGTACAAACCCAGTTTGGTCCTTTAATAAGGGGGGGGAAATCAGGTTTAATCGAGATGCCAATATCTTGGAGTAAAATTTAATGTCTGTGTTTAAAAGAGATATAGGTCGATAATTGGCACTTTGTCTAAAGCTTTACCTTGGTTTGGGGGATGGTGGAAATAGTAGCTTGTAAGATCTCCTTAGGAGGGCTTGAGGAGTTTGCAATGTCATTAAATAGCGGCACCAAATGCGGGGAGTAGTATATCTGCGAAAGGCGGTAAAAATTCATTTGAATAGCCCATCTGGACCTGGCGCCTTGTTCAATTTGCTAGAATTAATAGCTAGCCGAATTTCTGAAAGTGTAAAGGGTGTGTTTAGGGATTCAAGTTGTGCCCCTTCCAGTCTTGGGAGAGCTACAGAGGAGAGGAATTTGTTTATTCTTTCGTCTGAGGGGGGAGCGAGACCCTTTGTTCGATCGTAAGTTATAAAGATTGGGAGTAGAAGTCGGCGAATTGGTGGGGCTATTTCAGAGGGGGTTCATGATTTTTGTCCCTGACTCATGGTAAGGATGTGTGTTTTTTTGCACGTGCATGTTGGATTTGACCCTTCTGGCAAGCAGTTTAGAGGGCCTATCGCCTTGCAGGTAGAATTGCCATTTTAATTTGGCCAAATTTCTTTCGTATTTTTGAAGATATTGTAAACGTAGGTCATTTTGCAATTTGGAAAGGTAGTTTTTATTGGCTGTAGATGGGGTTTGTTAAAAATTTTGTCCGCCAATTTTATTTTATCTATCAATTTTTCTATAGTGAAAATTCTTTCTTTTTTTAACTAGCTAGCTGGTTTAAATTTACGCCCCCCCTAATATACGCTTTGTTTTTTGGCCACCAATTTCGTTGGGGGGGGAAACCCGAGGAGTCATTAAGGGAGAAATATTCTTCTAGTTGCTTTATTAAGATAGGCCACAGAGGTAGGGGACTTAAGTAAAAAATTGTTTATTCGCCAAGTTCTGGGTTGAGAAGAGGCGAGAGAGGATTCAAGGGATAATTCAATTGGGGCATGGTCAGACCATGTTATGTGGCCAATGTTTGAGGAGACTAGCTGCGGAAGAACAATTTTATCTGTTAGAAAAAAATCTATTCTAGAATGGACAGAACGGGGGTGTGAGAAGAAGGTGTATTTCTCTTTCTGTGGTGTGTAAGTATCGCCATACATCATGGAGATCTTCCTCTAATAGGAAGGTCTTTAGGTCTGGCATAGGGGATTCACGTGTTTTAGATCTATCAACCGAGTTATCAACAACTATATTAAAGTCTCCGCACACGATTAGTCCTCCTTTTCTCGCATTTTTGGCCGCTAGAATAGTGCTTTTAATGAAAGCAATTTGGTTGTGATTAGGCGCATATAAAACAGCAAGTGTGAATGGTTTTGAATTAAGTTCACAGAGAAGAATGACGTAACGACCAGAGGGGTCCTGAATAACTCGAATGGGCAGGAAAGATACTGAATCTTTGATTAGAATGGCGATTCCAGCTCTTTTCTGTGGGGAATGTGCCTGAAAGATGTGAGGGAAGCGCTTATGGTGTAAGCGATGTGCGTCTGAGGCCAACAAGTGTGTCTCCTGTAGACATATTACATCTGCATTAGACTTGACAACATCCCTCCACATCAATGAAACTTTTAAAGGGCGAATTTAGCCCCTTCACAATTTAAGATAAGAATTTGATCGCCATTTAATCGGGTGGAAAATAATTGCTAGGCCAGGCAAAGCATTAAGATACCACATCTCCAAGTGTAACTATTAGGAAAAAAAAGCAAAATTATGCCAATAACATGTCATAGAAATAACAGAACATTTCAAAACCAAACCGGGAGGAAGAACCAAACCAGTAAGAGGAACCTTGAGTCCATTTATCCCTTAGGAGAAGGGAAGACATTTGGGCAAGTCCTGCCTAAAGGAGAGAGGGAGAGAGACAAACCCAAATCGCCCGGCGGAAGTTCATAAAATGACCTTCTTCATCGCAAGAACCACATGGTGTGGGAATTTAACAGCAACAGAAAATGAAAACTCTGGAGTCAAAGTGCAGGTTGGATCGGAGGCGAGAGGCTTTGTCAGACCACAGAGGGAGATCATTCCGGGTCTCACTTGCTTTTTCCTGATTGGGCTGAAGCTTCGGATGTGAGCAAGTTCCCGTTTTCAAACAGAGCTGGTTCTTCAGGGGAGACGCATGTGATTTGGGGCCATCTTTGTTGATTATGAGCTCACTGGGAACCCCCATCTATAAGGAATTCCCTTCTCTCTAGAATTCTCGTAAATGGTTGGAATTCTTTTTTCGTAACCATTGTAGCTGCAGATAAGTCTGGGAATATGGAGAGGGCCTGGAATTTATCTGGTAGAGAGTCCACTTTACGTAGTTCCCGTAGGAATTCGTCCTTTATATGAAAAAAATGGATTCGAGCGATGGTATCTCTGGGCACTTGCTGTGGAGGTTGCGGGGTTTGGGGATTCTATGAATCCTATCTATGGTTAACTCTTGAGTCGTGCGGCTGGGGAGAACCAACGCCATCAAATCTGTCAGGAAAGGATTTAGTTGGTCAGGGGTGACAGATTCCGGTATGCCTCTAATGCGCACATTGTTACGGCGTGATCTGTCCTCGAGGTCTAAAACCTTAAATTTGAGAGTCTCTGGACCCTTTCTTCTAAGGCACTGTTGGCATCTAAAAGAGTTGTGGGAGGTTGTGAATTCTGTCATTTTTGTCTCGATGTGTTCAGTTCTAGACGCGAGGGATAGGAGATCCCGTTTGAGATCTGAAATCATTTTTTTAATGTCCCTCTGAAGATGGAGCGAAAGGAAGAAAAGAGCCTTTGGAGGGTTGAAGTGGTTAGAGGTTTTAGAGTCTGCATCATCTTGATTCTCGAGATCCACAAGCCCGCTTAGAGGAGACAGAGGGGGGAGCTGAGGAGAACTGTAGGGCCCTTTTTTGGACTTGTTTTAGTACGAGATGAGGAGTTGAAGAAGTCAGGTAGCTTTGTGGGCTTGGGCTTTAGGGGTTTTTTTTTGGATGTGGGCCCCCCATAGTAAGCTGTGATATGGCGGCCAATAGCTTTAAACTGGCTGTAAAAGGCTCTTTAAGAGCAATGGAGGTGTAGTAATCTGTATGCTACAGTGGATATAAGAGGTGTTTATAACAGGTAAGTAAGGGCTGACTCAATACAGTGTAAGCAGAAAACCCCTTAGTTTATATGGATTCTTCAGATCTACTCTCAGAATATCTGGACAGAGTCTGCAGCTAGGGGTTGTTTTTTTGGCAAGGCCGTGACCAGAATTTCAGTGGGTTCTGAGGGTATAACCTCTTCTGAGGGTTAAGTGTAAAGCTATTTCCCCTTTCTTCTTAATGGAGCATATAGGGGTTGCTTTTAAAATGGCGTCCCACTTCCCAGGTATGGGGCTGTATTGACTTCGGGTACTGCTGGCGACACTGGATTAGAGAACTGCAAATCTCCAAGGAAGGGTTTTCCTGGAGGTGAATCCCAGTGAGTTGTCAGGTGTTTGCGATGTATCTGCTCTTTTTACAGGGGGCAGATCAGTGAGTTTGCTATCGAGAGGCAGACTGGGTTAAGCTGCAAAGAGGGGCACAGCAGCTGTAAAACGGCTTTGCTTACCGGGTGAGGTCCGTGTTGGTGGTGGAGTCCGGGATGCCGCAACAGACTGGGCAGCCCCTCCGCCGGCACTTGGGACCTCCGCTGTAGCTGGCGTTTTATATGCGGGTCCGCCGAAGTGAGGAGAGGAAAAGCTGTGATAGCCGCGTCACAACAGGTACGCGCGCACTCCGCTCTTCCGGCGACTGCCGCGCTCTATCTGGAAGGCGCCGAGCACACCGAAAACTACTCACCGGGCGAGGGGCCCGCTTGCGGGGGGGTCTAGGACGCCGCAGGACGGGGGCACTCTCCACGGTAAGTGGGGTCTCCGCTTCAGTTGGTTTGTGTTCGGAGTTCCCGCCAAGGTGAGGATGGATGAGCTGCGATTGGTCGCCGTCACTGCAGGCTCGCGCCCCCGTTCCCCTGGTGAGTGCTGTGCTGGCAGCACTCCGGGTCTCGGACAGACACAGCAAGTCGGGTCTCTTCTTCTCCAACTCGCTCCCCAACCCCGGGCAGGCTTCTTTTTGCTGTAGAGGGCTATTTTCAGCTTTCGCAGCAGGTTAGTAATGTCGGGTGAAGACGCAGGATGATGGCGCTTTTCCGCCGTTAAGCTCCCGCTCTGTATCTATGTTCTGTGCCTCCGATTCGGATTCGGTTTGGTCCGGACAAAAGCTTGTCCTTCAGAGAAGGAAAGCTGTCAGGCTTTGTCAAGTTTTCGCTGGATTTTAGGCTTATTTGAGCCGCAATTCGTGGTTCATGCAGGAGAGGTCTTCCACACACGTCTGTTCACATCTCCTGCTCAGGCCACGCCCCCACTTCTCTATATTTCTATCATCTTTATTATCTAACAAGTCAATGATAGAAGAGAAAATCCATAATAGATGGAACAAATGCAGCCATAGTAATGTTACAGGAGCAATGACAATGGTGAGTCACCCATTTATACCAAGGATGAGAGGGCCCGGAGGAGCCAAGGGAATCAGATGGTCGGGCTCAGCCCAGAGGAGCCAAGGAAATCAGATGGTCGGGTTCAGCCTGGAGGAGCCAAGGGCAGCAGATGGTCGGGTTCAGCCCGGAGGAGCCAAGGGAATCAGATGGTCGGGTTCAGCCTGGAGGAGCCAAGGGAATCAAATGGTCGGGTTCAGCCCAGAGGAGCCAAGGGAATCAGATGGTCGGGTTCAGCCCGGAGGAGCCAAGGGAATCAGATGGTCGGGTTCAGTCCAGAGGACTGGGTTTATTTAATTATTTTTCATTTATAAAGAAACATAGAAGATGACATCAGAGAAGAGCACATTGTCCATCTAGGCAGCTCTTACATTATGTCCTTATTTTATCTGGGTAGACCCCATGTTGACCGGCATTTTTACGTCACTGTTGTTTTTCCCAAAACATCTGAAAAAATTTTCCTATTTTTTCTTTCTCAGACAATACAGTTTTTTTTAGTCTCTTCTGATTTAAAATTAAATTTAATTTAAATTTTAAACTTAGGACCTTGGAGCCCATCTTTGGACCCTTCTATTTTACCATTTACCAATTTTTAAATAATTTTTTTTAAAAATTTAGTAAACCTTGGTTTTATGTTTTAAAGCAGTTTCTTTTCTGGTAGATTTGGTATTTATCCCCCATCCTAAAAGTATTTAGAACATCTGTGTGCTCAAGTCCAGTCAAACTCATCCAAACTGATTGGTCGCCGTTTCATAATACATGTGGACAGTGAGCCCTAACATAAAGCCAAAGCAACCCAGGAGTTTATTAAATCAAAAAAGTGGAATATTCTTGAATGGCAAAGCTACTATAGAATATACTGGGAAACCACAAAAAATTCCAAGTGGAGCAAAATGTGAAAGAAACCATACTTGCGCAATGTTTGCATGGGTTTTGTTTATACTGTGTAAAATCTACAGTACAAACGGTGTTATCTGTATTCTGCAGGTTGATACGAATTTGGAAATACCAAACATGTAGGGTTTTCGTTATATTTTGGTACCGTCACAAATCCAATTTTTTTCTGTTTTTACCATTTTCTGTGACTAATAACTTTTTGTACCAACACCTACGGATTTAGGTGATGTGGAATTTTTTTTTTGCGGGCTGAAGTGTACTTATCATTGGTACCAGTTTAGAAGCAACTTTTTTAGATCAAATTTATTACAATTTTTAGGGGAAATGAAATTACCCAAATAAAAGCAATTTTGCTGTTTGGATTTTTTTTTTCCCCGGTACTTTATTTTAATAGACGGGGATTTTATGGATGCGGCATCCAAAAATGGAGAACTTTTGATTACTTTATTTTTTTTTTTATTTGTAAAATGGCAAAAGGGGGTCATTTTAACTTTTTTTTTTTACTTTAACTTTAAGCAAAATTTTTTTAAAACCTGACCATTGGGGGGTTTTTCAGCCCCATTGCATTGCATACAATGCAATAGGGTTGTACCCCAAAAGGCAGTTTTTTCTATTCCTGCCTGGGGCAGCACAGAATGGGGGGTTGAAATTACAGCCGAACCTGTGGTTATGACGGGATCGGACTTGAACCACTACAAAACCATCCAGATGCAGTAAGGGGTTAAGGACAAACTATAAAATGGTGGAAGATCTTTAGCTTTAAAGACTCCTCCAGTTTTATTTGTTTATTTCGTTCATTAGAAGTTGCTTCTAGGTGCACAGTGGTACCAGTAATTTCGCTTCTCTGCAGCTGAATACAGGATTTCTCACTGCTGCCATTGGGTCCTGGGACCTGTGCTCTGCATTGTTGAAAAATGTAACATATGCCAAAAAAATTGAAAGAAAGGAAAGGGGGGACATATTATACTGTAACTATAATGTGGGGCAGCCAACATAGTAGAGGATTCTTTACTGTAAGAGCAGTGAGACTATGGACCTCTCTGACGAAGGAAGTTATCATGGGGAATTCACAGCTCAAAAGTCCAAATACGCCCTGGATGTCTTTCAGTGCAGTAATGATATATTTACATAATAACGGTTGAAAAAATACATATGTCCTCAAGTTCAACCGAGGGAGATAAGGAGTATTTTTTAAGCCTAGCTTCCCCCACTGGTGAATGCTTTGACCTCCATAAGGTACAAACCAATCTGCACTAGAGAAGATTTCGTTTTGTCCCAAGCTGCCACAAACGGGATCTGAATTTTTTGTGGCTACATATTGTTAATATTCTTTATTTCAGGTATTTACTAGCCTTTCTTGAAACCCCAAACTGTTCTGCGGCCCAGTTTCCCCACAATTCACATTTCCCCACAGTGAAGAACGCTTTCTCCTCTGGAGATTGAACCCTTTTTTTCTCCAGATGAAAGGAATGTCCCTGTCTTTTGAGAGGGCTTTACATGAAAAAATTTTTTCCCCCCACACTTTTTGTGGGACCATTTATATATTTATATAAATTAATATGCCCCCCCCGAACCCGTCTTTTCTCAAGACTAAATAAGTTAAATTTCTTCTAACCTCTTCTAACAAGATGCTACAATTTTTGGTTGCTCGTTTTTTGCACTCTCTCTAGCTCCATTACATCCTTTCTTTAAATGGGGGCCCAAAAACTGAACAGATTTCCCAAGTGGGTCGCAGAAATGCTTTATACAAAAAGTAAATTACACCCTTGTCCGTGGTCCATGCCTCTTAATACATGACAATATCCTACTTGCCCTAGAGGCAGCTGATTGACATTGTAAGTTGTTCTCTAGTCTACGATCTACAAATCACCAAGATCCTTCTCAAAAACAAGCGATTCTTCCATTTTTTTCCCCCCAGGAAAATGGTGCCTGAGATTTTAGTACCCAAGATGCGAACCTTTTACATTTATTCTATTTGCCCAAATGGATTTCCCAAAACATAGGGTGCCCAGGTTCCTTTCACTTTCAGACCTCTTCCATAGCACTAAATAAAAGTTGGGTCATCTGCAAAAATGAAACGTGCTTTAATCCCCTCCTCTATATCATTAATAAAATTGAATTAAAAGAGGACCCCAATACTGAGTCCGGGCCCCCCACTAACGGGGGACCACTCTGAGTGGATATCTACCAGCATCTCTGAGTAGAACGTAGCCAGTTTTTTAATCCCAATTACAAACTGTTATTTCTAACCCCAAAGGATTTAATTTACCAAATAGAGCTTAGGGGACAGGTCAAACTGTTTTCAAAGTCTAAAAACACAATTCCACAGCCGCCCCGTATCTAGACTTTTATTCAGCTCAGCTCAAAAAAACAGGTTGGTCTGACAACTTCTGTCTTAGTAAAACCCTGTGGCAATCACTTATAAAATTATATCTTCCCCAATCCCTGTATAAGTCCCCTGATCCCTAAACAGTTTTCCCCAATGGATGTTAAACTTAGGTCTATAATTACCTGGGGAAGACTTGGAGCCTTTTTTAAAGATGGGGAACACATTTTTTCCCTTTCCATCTCCTGGCCCATACCAGTCACCAGGAATCTTAATTTTAGTACAGAGGACAGAGTAAAAAGCTGGCTTTTAAGAACTCTTGGGTGTAAGCCATCAGCCTGGAGTCCTGTTCATATTCAGTTTATTTAACTTGGCTTGGACCATTTCTACACTGAGACAATTAATTAATTGATTATATCAGATGATGTATTAACAATAGTGGCACTGCCCATCTCTGCACGGGGCCTGCCTCCATCAGCTCTAGCCTCCATCCATACTGGGCCTGCCTCCATCAGCTCTAGCACTGCCCTATTAGTCCTGACACCACCTACATCTGCACTGGGCCCACCCACATCAGATACTTTTTCCTTCTTTGTATATACAGAGCTGAAGAACCTATTTAGTACCTCTTCCTTCTCCTGATCCCCAGTGACCACCCCCATTACTGGTATTTAAGGGTCCTAAAGGCTCTGACAATAGGCTCTGTCCTCGGCCTCCTGCCTTTCATTTTGTATTTTAACTGATTTGATCACTATATCTGTCTTTTCCTACCTGCATTCCTATCCCCCCGACTACAAGCTGGGCTGCTCTTCTGGCTGCAAGGAAGAGCAATGTCCACTATGGCTGCCATTTCTGAGATTGATTCCCGAGCATTATCACCCAACTTGGCAATTTTGCTGGTACTCTCTGGAGGAGAAGTGGCCTTTCTTTTTCTGGTTCCCCTAGAACTCCCCCTAACTACATTAACCCAACTACACGGATCCTGCAGCTGATCTATTACTCCACCCTCAACATTTACCCCACTAACTGCTGCTCCGTGAGAAGCAAACTTCTCTCATAATTGTCAGTAACCCTCCGTGTTGCATTCTGCTCCTCCAGATCTATAATGCAAGCTTCTAGAGAAATAACATCCTCACATCTGTCACAGTGGTATCCACCCTGGACCTTCTGCTCCAGTAGTACATGCACATGGCAGACTGTGTTAGAAAGTCTAGAACGAATAGCCAGCCCAAGAATGGCCTTTAGAAACGTGCTGATAATGCACGGATGCTCAGTCCAAGAATGGCAGATTAAGATTCACTTGAAAAAGTAGATATCCAGCCCACAGCAGTGTACATATTCGATGAAAGCATACAAAAATTTATTGGCAGCATTTAAAATACAAAGCAAGGAAGAAAAACATGATCCCTAGAGGATTAAGGATCAAAAAGATCCCTACCACTATATATTCGGACATATTCGTCACAGAATGGAACACCATACTATCATCATGTTCTTTTCCGTTTCCATAAATTTCCCCATAGTCAAATATGGGAACTAAAAATTAGAAGATATTCATCAATTTAAAAAAGAAATTTGAGTCTGAAATAACCAATATCAAGAAACCCCAACATTTTCCCCAACTTTTTGGCAAAATACAAGAAAAATATCCCCAAGGGAAAGGAATCCTTTTTGGAATAAAAGGGAAAATAAAAATTCCAGCGAGACACGGATGACATCCCAACAAAAGGTTTACGAGGGGGGTTTCCCCCGCCCCTCCAATTGGAATACCCAAGTTTCAATCCTAAAAAGCCCCCCCCAAAAAGAAAAAAGATGGAGAAAAAAGCAAAACGGGAAAGTTAGCTTTGAGGGGGGGAAAACTCCAATTTCCTCAGATGCCAATATGTTTAACTTAGGGATACCTAAAAAGATGGGCTTTGCCCTCCCCAGCTCACACCCCCGGTTTTCCCCTTACAAAAATAAAAAAACAGGAAAGGGGCAACAAGCCCAAACATGGGCCCATAGGGGGGAAGGGGAAAAACCCCAAAAAAAAGAAAAACCCCAAGAATGTTAACCGCCTTTGGGAAACAAAAAAATGGGGACAAGAAATTTACAGGATGTATTAAATCTGTTTCCCTTTGATTTAAAACAAAAGGAATAAAATTGGGTTTGTCCTATAAATTGGTTTTAAATTTATGCTTTTTTAAAAAAAATTTTTTCTTATTAAAAAACCATAAAAGATTTTTCAAAAAATTTTATAAGGTTATTAACTCTAAAAAAAAACATTTTTGGCGGGACGGGGTTTTCACAAATTCAGTTGACTTTTTTACTGCAATAAGTAATATGCAAAAGTTTTTCATGAATTTCCTTCCCAAAAACGGGTTGGTCTATCCCCCTTTACATGATCTGGAACGGGAAAGGCCTGTACCCCAAACCCTTTGTTACCCAAGGGGAAATGCTTTCCAGTTTTCCAACCCAGATTTTTACCCATTTCACTCCGGGGGGCCCCCCTCAATAGAAAAATTTCCCCAGTTTTTTTTTTGAAAAAAAAAATTTTGGGAGTTATCAACCCCGTAAATAAGGGTTTCCCCATTTAATCTAAAATTTTCACTTTAAAGTCGCCCAAAACCCCCAATTAGAATCAATCCCCAAAAAAAATTGGGAAATAAAAATGGGGAAATAAGGGTGGCCCCATTGTAGTATTCAACAAGGATGATTATTCCAGATAATTTGGTTTAGCACTATGGGAAATAGATAAACCCTACTAAAAAAACTAAAACCAAAAAATTCCAAACAAAATTTAACAAAAAATAAAAGGTTATGTAAAGGGTTTAGAGGGGGGAGTAAATTTTAAAGGTCCCTTAAACCCCGTATTCAAGTGATTTTAAAAAAAGCGACAATCCAAGGATCCCAGTGTTTTTTTGGTTTGCCAAAAAATTCACAAAAAATCCAATGTTCCCCCAAATGAGCCCAAATTTGGTATCGGGCATTGGCTCTTTCTCAGGATTTAGTAAGGGGGGTTGGACTCCTTTCTCCAGCCATTTTTAAAAACTTTGTTCGGGTTTACTTAATGAAGTAGAAGTTTTCCTTAAGTTTTTTCAAAAAAAAATTTGGCATCCAAAATTTTCAGGGGAAATTTCCCCTTGATTTTGAACCCTCTGTACATTGCATACCCCTTGTGTCAAATCAGGCCATCTATATCATTTATAAATTTACAGAAAACTACTTACTTTTCTTGATTGAGTTTATTTGACATTTATTGTTTTTTTGGTTTCTATAATTATTTAAATTTTTAAAAACCCAATTTTTTTCTTACAATTACGGGGGGTGTCAATGGGGGCGAAGGTTTTCGCCCCATTGGAAAAACCGACTATGTCATGGTGGGGGGGGAAAAATCTACATATTCTCCCCCAAAAAAATCCTTTTCTGCCCCAAATTGAGTGGTATGGCAGATACCGATGTTTTTTCATTTTTTGGGAAAGGGGGGAGATGTTTTCTGCCATGCCCTATTTAAAAAGTATGTCAACAAAAAATTTTTTTAAATTTTAAAAATTTTATTTTTAATTCTGAGAAACGGTCGATTTTTTTTTGGGGATCTGCAATTGGTGGGGAAAGCCCAGGGCCACCATCATTTCCAAAACCTTAAAAACCCAAAACATCTGGAAACCACCTTTTTTACATTTCAAAATTTTTCCCAAAAAAATTTTCCCCCCAAAAAAAATCCTTTCCCATAGGAGAAATTTTAAGAGTAGGCGTAACTGTAGCAAAATGAAAATTTTTTGGAAGTCGGGGAAAGAAATATCCCAAAAACAGTTGTCTGCCCCGGAATACCCTAAGGGTTTTTTTTTACAGTCAGCCTACAATAAGGATTACCCAAAAAATTTAGACAGGATTTACTGTTAAAAAAACAAAAGCAAATTGGGGAAATATGGTTTTCCCCCTCTTTGTACTAGTCATAGCGGGACTTTTTTAAAAAAAATTTAAAAAACCCTTTTGGGAAAAATAAAACTTCCCCCCATTCTTTTTGAGGTAACCTTTACTTTGAAAAATTTTTTTCCCAAAGGGTCATCGAATTAGTTTCCGTAGAGCCAAAACTCGGGGAAATTTGCAAAACATCTAATACAATCTTTATATAAAAAAACAGTCATTCTTGGTTAGTTGCAAAGGGTTTTATAAATGTGGCACCAATCCCTGCCAAACCTGAAATTTCGTTTTGCAATGTAAAAAATTTTTAGAAAACTTAAGGGAACAAAAACTTTTAAAACAATAAGGCTTCATCAACTGAAATTTCAGTGTGGTAATGGGGGTCTTTGTCATTTCATGAAAACTTGTTATAAAATAGGAAAGGTTACCATCAAAAAATTTAAAAAAAATAGAATTTCAGAAAACATTAATGATATCAACATCACCATTTAGGAAAATCAAAATCTACCCAAAACCTTTTTATAAAAGGGTTCTTGAATGTGTTTCAGTGCATTTCCAAAAATATTTGGCATAGAAAAATGTGTCCGTTCTGTTAGAGGAGGGGATTTTAGAAGACACCCTTAGGAAAGAGAGGGCCAATTGGAAAACCCAATACTGTCCCAGTCCCCTAATGGTTTAAAAAAAGCGTGGGGAAATTTCATGTTTCTTTTTTAAAAAACCAAAAAATTATATACCCCAGTAACTTGTCGCCCATACAATCTCCCCTGCCTGTTATTTCCTTGTTTTTTTGTTTACTTTTGATGATTTTTTTATTATTTTTTTTTTTTTCATTAATGTATACTACTTTAAATTTTATGTATCTTTATGTTTTTTCCACCATTGTAAGTTTTTTATTTTTTCCCCTTAATATAGCCCACTTATAACAAAAGTGGGAAATCCAAAAGTTTTTTTTCCCTTTTTTAAGTGCCGTTTATTTATTCAGACAGTAACTTTGATCTAGTGTTTACGCGTGCGCCGGTGGGGGGAACACCAGTCTCCCCTTTTTATATATTTTAGTTCAAATTTCGCATGCCGCCGCAGTTTGGATTTTTGCATTGAAGTCAGCACCCGGGGGTTTTTTTTTACCCGCTTTGTCTTTTAATGGCGCTGCCCTCGCATGCCAGGTTGTTGGCGACGGGTTTTTTTCCCTTTTTTCTCGGCGCCGCGCGCACAATTGATCTAATTTTTTTTCCCTTTTAACACTGCCCCCTTACTGCGCAGCCCAAGTGATATTTTTCATTTCCGTTTGTTACGGCATGCTTTACAATGGCGTTTGAGCTTTCATCTAAGGTAGGAACATTTGGTGCATATCTAAATGCGTTTTTGGTTAATTAAACAAATTTGTTTTAATGGGTTTATATTGTGGCTTTTTTTGTAAAAATAGATGACTACATTTAGATCCCATCGCTATGAGAAAGGGCACAAATGCTTTTAAGCCCGAAACGGTTAGCGTCACGCCCCCCACTCATGCCCTATACCCATTTTTTTCCCACGATTTGACGGTGGTGCCTTTTTTTTCTTCCTTGTTTGTTTTTTAAAAAGCGCCAATAAATTTTTGTTGCTTTCTCGAAATGTACATGCTGTGGGCGGGATATTACTTTTTCAAGTAAACTTAATCTGCCTACAGGGCGGGATGTACTGGTGAAAATTGCCAGACATGCTGCCCCATTACCCCCGGTGTAAACCAAAAAGAGACTAGATTTCTGGAGATGGGTCAGCCCGGGGTTTCTTTCCATAAAGGGATTACACAGTGGGAAAGAAGATCAGGGACTGTGGGCCCCCCCAGCAGTGTCCCGTGGTCAGGAGGATGGAGCCGGGGGCCCCCCATCATAGAGCCTCCCCCACAGTCACTGATACATGGGGACAAAAAGCAAAATCCTGAACTCACCCCAAAAGGGGACTGCTGACTGGGAGGTGACCCTGCTGTGCTGGGGGAAAGCTGGGACATTAAACAGTAACCCCTGGAGGGGGTCGGGTGAGACGTAAATTTTGTGTGTCAGGTTCCTAAAGGTGCAGGAGGGCCTGTCTATTCTCCCTGGAGGGGGGAGTATTTAGAAGGCACAAGGATCTCTAAAGGACGCTGATGGAGGGTTGGGGAATCACGGCCTCTTTTCCAAAGGGAGGAGTAGGCGGGATCTTGTCTATTAATTTGGGGACGGACGGCACTGGCGGCCCTTTGGAGATTTAAAAGGAAGGTGTCATCAGAAAATACCATTTGATATTTTCAGTCAAAGAAAAAATTTGGGCACCCCTATTTCCCCTTAAACTTTTTAGTTTTAAATATTTTTGGGTTTGCAAAAAAACCCTTTCAATTTGTAATCTAATTTTGATGGACCAGAAATTTCCCGGTTAAAATGAGTTTATTGTACTAACACAAAATGTGCAAAATGCTTAAAACCAAATTTTGACGGTGAAAAAATTTGGGTCCCTTATTTTTTTATTAAATTTGAATACCCTAACTACTTTTTCTGATTTTCTGAAGCACAACTTTGGTTTTGAAACCTCCTGACCTTTTGAACTTTATAGCCAGGGTATCCAAATGAAAAAAGGTTTTTAAGGTGGCCAATTGAAAGTTGTTCCCCTTTTGTTTCCCCCTTGAAGAGTGGATCAGGGCTCCTCAAAAAACCCTCAAATGATCTGAAAACAAATTTTTTACAACAAAGTTGTTCAGGGGAAGGGAAAAAAAAAAAGTTTTTTAGAGATTTAACCGATTTTTCCATGTGAGGAAAAGTAGGAAATGGAAGACAGGGGGCGTTTTGTTAACCCCAAAAGTGGCGGGCCAAGAAAAATACCAAAAGGCGGAAGAAGAATGGTGAGAACAGTCAAGGAAACCCACAGACCCCCCAAAAGAGGGGGAGCTCATTTGCTGCAGAGGTGTCCTGTGCATCGCCAAAAAAACAGCCACTTTGCACAGGAGAAGTGAAAGGGAGGTGATGGAAAGAACCGTTTCTAAAAACAGCCACAAACAGAGTCGCCTGAGGTTGCAAAAGCACATTTGGGACAAGCCAGCTCATTTGGAAAAAGGTCCTGTGGATGTGAAAAAAAGATTAGTGTTTGGTATACAAAAAGGCGTTTGAGGGGGTCCCAAAAAACAGCTTCCAAAGAAAAAAGTAAAATTTGTGGGGGTTCCATCATGTTTAGGGGCTGTGGGGGCCAATCCCGGCCCGGGGGAAACTTTTTTAAAGGGTTGGGGGTCCGGGTTTCCCAACCGGAATTTCGCAGATTTTTTCAGAATAATTAAAAAGAATCAGTGATAAATTTTTGGAAGTTACGCCGGGGATGGTTTTTTCAGCAAGACAATGATCCCAAACCCCGCCCCAAAAATTATAGGCTTTCCATGCAGAGGAAAAAAGAAAAATTTCGGGAAGGGAAATCCAGCCCCCAGACCTGAAAAACATTGAACTTTGTGGGATACATTGAAGGGGGGCTTTTCTATACTCAACTGAACTTGAATAGTTTTGAAAAAGGGGAAATGGTCAAAAAATCCCCTTCACCCCGGAACCAGGAACTGTTAAAAGCTACGGGAAGCGATAAAAGGCTGTTTTTTTTTGGGAAAAAGGGGGGATCTACAAATTTAAAAAGTCATTTTCTGTTGGGGGCCCATACTTTTAAAACCGGAAAAATTTTTGGGTTTTAATAAATTTTGAAATTTTTGTTTTCGTACAAAAAACCCAATTTCCCAATGCAAATTTACTGGTCCATAAATTTATTGTTTTATAAAAATTAAAATGGCTGTTGCAAACCCCAAAATTTTTAAGAACTAAAAAAATTAAAAATTTAATAGGGGTCCCAAAAAAATTTTTTTCTTTATGACTGTATTAAGAATTGTTGTTGATGAGTTTTTTCATGTTGCTATCCATAACTTAAAAAATCCTGAACTCCTGCAGTTTTCACTTTGGCCACTAAGCCTATTAATAGGCCGACACTTCCTCTTCTGTAGAGAAGTGTCTCCTCATTGTCATCACAGATGGATTACAATGGAAGGTGACACCAAAAGTGAAAATAAAACGGCTTATCACCCTTACCAATAGGGGATGGTCACAGCTCCCCCTTTCCCCAACAAGACTTCTTCCCCGGGTCAAAAACTCACCCAAAAATTTAAACAATGAGTCCCTAAACCAAACCTTTGGTTTTTTTTTCCCCTTTAAAACCCTTTGCAAAGGATCATGAATTTTTGTTGCAGGTTAAATCCCCGGGCCCCCCTTCCCCTAATTGTTCACCCTTTGTTATAGCTTACATTCAGGCATGTAACTAGGGGAACAGACTAGAATTGTGGTCTCAGACAAGCTGAAGCACAGAGAAGGTGAAGTACTTTCGTAGATGAGGACAAGCTAAAAGCAGGTACTGGGCAAGGTCAAAAACCAGGATCTGAAACATGAGAATCACTTCAGAACACTAGGATGTACACGGAAGATTAAAAATTGGGGGGGGTGGGGTTTTTTTTAAACTAGCCACAAAATAAACGCCAATTGACCAAAGCAGATGGGTAACCCAAACAAAGGGGCCCTTTAAAAGGGATGTGTCACAAAAAATGACTTATTTTTTAAACTCATTTTTTTTTATTTTTAACCCATTTTTTGGGAAAATTTTTGGTTGTTTTTTTTTTTTAATTTTTCCCAAAGTTTCCCTTTCAGTTTTTTTTTTTAAATAATTTTTTAAGTCCGGGCATTTTTCCCTTTTGGGCCCAAATGGGGGCTTAAATAGTCTGCCCCTTTTCCTGTTCTGTTTAGGGCTTTTCACCGTGTTTTTCCCAATTATAAATAAAAGCTGGGCCAAACTGAAAGGAGCCCATTGTGTACGATAACACAGGTCCCCCCGTCCCCAAGAGGAGATTTAAAGCCCCAAAACCCTTCCCCCCCCCCGTGAAAAATTTTTCAAAACAAGTGTTGGCCCGAATCTGTTTTTAAGAATCCTATGGCAAAAAGCGTTTGAAAAGAAATTCCTAAATGCTTTTTAAAGCAGTGCAAGCAAAAAAATGTTTTCCCCCACATTTTTTAAAATAGGGGGGCCGAATAGAAAAATCTACAATCAGGAAAAAAAAAACGGCTGAGAGGAAAAGAATATGGTCAGGGATTTTTTTAATAAGTAAAAAAAAAACAATTGGCGACAGAAATTCCCCTTTTTAAAAATAAAAAGGACCCAAAACCACTCATAAAAAAGCCCGAGGGAGAGCAGAGCAGACACTGCCAAAAACCTGGGACCACATACAGGAATAAATGGATAGGCTCTTTTGCGGCAAACCCGGGGGTGAGCGTAGGCGGGGGTTTTCACCCGGGGTCACACAAAGCTCAGTAGTCAGTCCCGACCCCCCCCCCAATTTATGTTTTAACCCGGGTGTGGAGTGATTCCTGCCCGTCCCTTTCCCCTAAGGGCTTCTTTTCACCCACTGGGCACATTTAAGGGGGAAGAACAGCCGGGGGACCAAAAGGGAAAAATATCATAATTTTTCGAAAAAAAAGCCTTTTTTCTAAATGATTCCCGGAAGCCTTTTTAATGAAAAAAGGGGGAGCAGGGGAGCAGTTTTGATTGCCCCTAAAAAACCATACATACAATCCTAAATAATAATTTTCCCCCCAAACCCAAGGGGTAAAGGGGGGGGCCCTTTAAAAACTGAAAAAAAGGGGCGGTCCCTTTCCACATCCTGACCCCAAAAAAGACAGGTAAATACCTTTTTTGGGCGCCATCAAAAGGGGTTTTAAAAAACAATACCGGCGAAAATTGGGGGTAAGGGGAAAAAGGGAAAACGTTCTGGCCCTAAATTTAATCCCTTTTTTGAGAAATGCAATAAGATGCCCCCTAAAACTGCCCCTTTTTTAAAAGGTTTCTTCCCAATAGTTTGGGAAGGGGGTCATGGGGAAAATTTTCTTTAAAGAAATAGAAAGAAAAAAATGTATAAACCTATACATCCCATTCATGTGTTAACGGGGAAAGGGGGAAGTGTGAAATTGGGGGCCTCACAATCCCAAAAACCTTCCCACCTATGGGCGACATTCCAAAAACTGGCGTTCAATGCCTTTTTTTGGGGTGCTTTTAAATCATTGTAAAGTGCCCCTGAAAGCCAACTTTCTAAACTTTTAAAAAAGGAAATTCCCGGCATAGAAAACTTAAGGGCCCTAAAATGGCACATAAAAATCAAAAAAGGAAGCATTGTATCAAAAAAGGGCGCATCGTATCAAAAAAGGGCGCATTGTATTAAAATAGGGCGCATTGCTCAACTCGCGGCACATAGCATATCATTGGTAGTATATGGTATGCGTCTATCGAGGCTCATTGCCCAACGGGGGCGCCTAACATATGTAAGGTGCCTCAATAGTGCACACAGTGCAACATATTTAGGCACATCACAAAGTGTGATGCCCGGCGTATACTGCGCCTAGTTTTGGTGTACGACAGTTAATTTACAACAAGAATATGGTCATGTCGCCCTAATTGTTTTTTATCTATATCTACAAAAAAGGTTAATTTTTTTTCAACTCATTACGTTATTTCTTCTCGTCCACTCTATTGTGTAGGGTCAGCTGTCATATACAGGTTTGTTCTATTCACATCTTATTTTCAGCCTTCGTTTAGTACACCTGCCTGATGAAGGCCACAAGGAGACTTCATGGATCAATGGAGTCCGGTGAATACACTTGATGTTGAGGCTGGGAGCTTTCCCATCATACACTCCAAGCATAGAGCTATATTGGGATGTGAAGACAGCCAAAAAACAACAGGAGTGACCAATGGAAGTGATCATTGGGCTCTGCCTGCTCATATAGAGAAATGTCAACCAGCAAGTTACTGGATATATTATAGCATAGTTCACAGTATGGGGGGATAGCTAAGAGTAACCTACCAAACTAGTTCTGCAAATATTCATGGTACTTCTCCAAAAATAACCCAACCATAGGGGTAGAACCATTGTCTCGTTAACCTCCCTATATCACTACAGGAAGCATCTGACTTTTAGTTATAACTAAAACAAATTAATTAGGTCTCTTTTTCTAGCCCCTGCTATTCCAAACTCTCTGATGGTCTTGCTCACTTTATGCCTGTAAATTTGATAGAGATTGGATAAAGTGATCTGTATTGATATAGGTACATAATACGGTTGAAAAAAGACTTATGCCCATCAAGTTCAACCAAGGGTGGGAAAGATGTGGCTTAAGGGAGGGAGATAAGGAGTGTTTTAAAGGGGTTTTGCACCACAAACAATAATGGCATATCGTTAGGATATGCCATCATTGTCTGATAGGTGCGGGTCCTAACTCTAGGACCCGCACCTATCTCGGGAACGGGCCCCCGAATCCCTCCGTGGAGGCTGGAGAGTCGGTCGCGCTTGCGCATGACTCTCCATTCTGCTCTATGGAAGTTCCGAGCAGAGCCAAACACACCGCTTGGCTGTACTTGAAAATCCCATAGAATAGAATGGAGACTGACTGCACAAGCGTGGTCAGTTCTCCAGCTGTCACTGCGAGTGGCGGTCATGTTCTGCACTCATGGCAAAACTCATTTAAGCTTAGTTTCCCTTCTAATGACGAAGGCTTTGAAATCCATGAGGCAACTACCAATCAGATCTAAGGAATATTTCATTACTGATCCCAGAGTTGCCTTCCAACTGGATCTAAAATTTTATACGGCTACATATGTATTGATAATTTTTAGTCTCAGGTAGTTATCTAAGCCTTTCTTGAAACTAACAACTGTTCCTGCTGTAACCAGCTCCTCAGGTGGCTATTCCACAGATTTACAGTCTTCATGGTGAAGAGGGCTTGTTTCCTGTGGAGATTGAATCCTTTTTTTTCCCATATGAAGGGAGCATGCCCTTGTCTCTTGAGGGGGTTTTACATGAAATAATTTTTCCCCATACTTTTTGTAGTCGTCATTTATATATTTATATAAATTAATCATGTCTCCCCAGAGCCGTCTTTTCTCAAGACTGATTAGTCTAATTCTTTCAACTTCTCCTCATAACTCAGATGCTACATTCCCATTATAAGTTTGGTTGCTCATCTTTACACTCTCTCTAGCTCCATTACATCTTTTCTCTAAACTGGGGCCCAGAACTGAATAGCAGATTCTAAGTGAGGCCGCACCAATGCTTTATACAGCGGGAGAATGACATCCTTGTCCCGCGAGTCCAGGCCTCTTTTAATACACACCAATATCTTGCTTGCCTCAGAGGCAGCTGCCTGACACTGCATGCTGTTCTGTAATCTATAATCTACAAGAACACCCAGATCTTTCCCAACCGACAATTCTCCCAGTTTTTTCCCCCTACGACACATGATGCCTATAGATTTTTAGTACCAAGATTCAGAACTTTACATTTATCCACATTGAACATCATTTGCCAAGTGGATGCCCAAACACTCAGTGTGACCAGGTCTGCTTACAGTTTATAAACATCTTCCATAGATTGCGCTACACTACATAGCTTGGTATGCTCTGCAAAAATAGAAACCGTGCTATAAATCTCCTCCACTATATCATTAATAAATACTTTGAATAAAAGAGGACCCAGTACTGAGCCCTAGGGCACACCAATCATAACCGGGGACCTCTCGGTGTAGGAGTCATTTACCACCACTCTCTGAGTACGATCCAATAGCCAGTTTTTAATCTAATTACACACTATTATTTCTTACCCAGTACATTTTAATTTACCAAAAAAATGCTTTTGAGGGACAGTGTCAGATGTCTTTGCGAAGTCTAAAAACGCAATATCCACAGCCGCCCCTGACATGGAGCATACACGGGGCACCAGGACACTATATCCACAGCCACCCCGCTATCCAGGCTTCTACTAACTTCTTCATAAAAACAGATCTGGTTGGTCTGACAACTTCTGTCCTTAGTAAAACCATGCTGGCAATGACTTATAATGTTATATTCAGCAACATATTCCTGGATATAGTCCCTTATAAGCCCCTAAAACAGTTTTCCTACAATAGATGTTAAACTTACTGGTCTATAATTACATGGGCAAGACCTGGGCCTTTTTTGAAGATGGGAACCACATTTACCTTGTGCCAGTCTCCTGACATTATACCAGTCATCAGAGAATCCCTAAATATCATATATAGGGACAAACCGATCACCGAGCTGAGCTTTTTAAGAACTCTTGGGTGTAAGCCATCTGGGCCGGGAGCTTTGTTCCCATTCAGTTTATTTAATGTGGCTTGGACCATTTCTACACTCAGCCAATTTATCATATCAGATGGCGGATTAACAGTACTGGCACCACCTATCTCCGCACTGGGCCCACCCCTATCAGCTCTAGGACTGCTCTCATTAGTTCTGACACCACCAACATCCTCACTGAGCCCGCCCACATCAGCTGCTTTCTCCTCTTTAGTATATACAGAGCTGAAGAACCTATTTAGTTGCTCCACCTTCTCCTGATCTCCTGATCTCCAGTGTCCAACTCCCCATTACTGTTATTTAAGGGTCCTACATGCTCTGACTTTGGCATTTTGACATTTATATGCTTAAAGAATTTCTTGGGGTTTGTCTTGCTGTCCTTGGCCACATGCCTTTCATTTTATATTTTAGATTATTTGGTCACTTCACAATTTTATTAAGCTCTTTGTAGTTTTCAAAGGCTAACGCTGACCCCTCTGACTCGCTTTTTCTAGATGCCCTTTTTATTATTGTTTCTTGCCCTTTTAACAGAAAGTAGAAGCCATGTTGGATTTAGTTTTAATCGCCTATACTTGTTACCCATAGGAATACATATTGCTATAAATTTCCTCAGAGTATATTTAAAACCCTACCAATTGGCTGCTACATGACTATTTGATAATAGCTACCTATGTCATGTAGTGTGGCTCGCAATAAGGGAAATTTAAAAAAAAAATGAAATGTTTTTGCCCTCCCTATGATGGAGACGCCCTTGAATAATCTGGTTCAGTGTATGTTTTCCTATCTTCTCCAATCCAAACCCATGTGACCTTCTAAATAACCTTGTGACCTACAGATAACATGCAGGGCATATTAAACATTTTAAAATGTTAAAACTTTATAAAGCTGGAGTTAAACATGGAGCTTTGCTGGTGGATTTGTAGAATATTCGAAAGTAAAGTTTATATGACATCTCTTTTCTGGATCAATATCTGGCTTTGGATCAAAGAACAAGAAGAGCATGTGCAAGGCTTCACACATGGTTTATTTGGAAATCTGCCACTGTAGGGTTTTTGTGCTGGAAGGAGAAGTAAAAGTTCTTCCTTTTTTTTTATTCCTTTTAACCCCATATTTGTTTTGGGTCAAAAAATGCAGTGGGCGATGTCCAAAATAAGCAGTGTGTGAAACCATCCTGATAGGAATGTTATAAATTTGTCTACGTTTGAGGTTTGCAACAAAAATTAAAACTCATGGAATCTGTCGTTAATTTTAACAGAAAATTCCACAAAGAATTCTGGAGAAGACCATATGTTATCTTTAAACGATGAAGTAGAAGATGAAGAGATCACGCAGCGCTCTTCAGGAGAAAATCTAACTACTATTAATGTACATCCAGGATTTCAGAAAATGGATCTATCTTCTAGTGCTCTTAGTCATGACGAACCTTCTGCTGACAAATCACAGATTGTTACCCAAAGTAAAGGGCAGAAAGCGGGTAAAAGAATTCAGTGTGGTAAACGGTTAACAAAAAGCTCAGATCTTTCTATACACAGAAGAATTCACACAGGGAGGAAACATTCCTGTGTAGACTGTGGGAAGTGCTTTGAAAGTAAATCAAAACTTGTAAGACACGAGATAATTCCCACAGGAGAGAAGTCATATTCATGTTCAGAATGTGGGAAGTGTTTTAAACGGAAGTCTCATCTGATTGACCATGAGACACTTCATACAGGAGAGAAGCCGTATTCATGTGCAGAATGTGGGAAAAGCTTTAGAACCAAATCACAACTTGTTGTACATGAGAAAAGTCACACAATAGAGAAGCCATTTTTATGTTCTGAATGTGGGAAAGGTTTTAAAAGTAAATCAGATCTTATCAAACATAAGATAATTCACACAGGAGAGATGCCATATTTGTGTGCAGAATGCGGGAAAGGTTGTAGAGTTAAATCAGAGCTTGCTATACATGAGAGAAGTCATACGGGGGAGAAGCCATATTCATGCTCAGAATGTGGGAAAGGTTTTTCCATGAAATCATCACTTGTTATACATGAGAGAAGTCACACGGGAGAAAAGCCATATTCATGTTCTGAATGTGGGAAAGGTTGTAGAGGTAAATCAGAGCTTGTTATACATGAGAGAAGCCACACCGGAGAGAAGCCACATTCATGTTCAGAATGTGGAAAAGGTTTTACAACTAAATCGAATCTTATTGCACATGAGAGAATTCACACAGGAGTGAAGCCATATTCATGTTCAGAATGTGGGACCAGTTTTACAAATAAATCAAATCTTGTTACACATATGAGAATTCACACAGGAGTAATGCCATATTCATGTTCAGAATGTGGGAAAGTTTTTATAAGCAAATCAGAGCTTGTTATACATGAGCGAATGCACACAGGAGAGAAGCCATACTCATGTGCAGAATGTGGGAAATGTTTTCCAATGAAATCATCACTTGTTACACATGAGAGAATTCACACAGGAGTGATGCCATATTCATGTTCAGAATGTGGGAAAGGTTTTCCAAGTAAATCAAATCTTGCTAAACATCAGAGAAGTCACACAGGAGAACGGCCCTATCCTTGCTCAAAATGTGAGAAATGTTTTGCAAAAAAGGCACAGCTTGTTAAACATAAATTAACTCACACAGGAGAGAACCCATATTAAAGTTTTACAAGTAAATCACATCACGTCTTGTTACACGTGGGAGAATTCACACAGGAGAGAAGGGTTCTGTGGGCAATTCCTCTGTTCATTTGACTGTATTAACTACAGAATGATATAGAAAATATCAGAAGAATATGAAAATAAAGAAATAAACAATTTTAAGTGAAATATTTTATATTTCTATGACAACCACTAGCGGCAATGAACAACCGAATGTATAAAATTGTTGTACTAGAATGGAATAACAAGTATGATGTATGGTAAAAATAATAATGGTAATAGTAATGAGTTTAATTTGAAATATCAAATGCAATATCACAAGTATATATATGTACGTAGAGAGTAAATGTTATTTCATTAAAAGTTTTTTGGGGGTTTGGGGGGGGGCTGTAAAAGTTCATATATCCGTGGGGATTTTTTAAAACCTATTGGGAACAGGGAATTGGTAAAAGGTCTTTTGGGGGTCATATAAGGGGGTTTTTAAATTAACCCAAAAATTATGGGAAAATCTTTGTAAAAGAAAAAACCCAAAAAATTCCCACTGGCTGCTCATAAAAAATTTTTCACAAAAGTGAGTACACCCCTCACATTTTTGTAGACATTGTATTGTAATTTTTCATGTGACAACAATGAATATCAGACGCTTTGTTACTTTTTGGTTTTTGGGGACAATGTGAAGTCAGTGTAAAACTTGTAAAAAGTGAAAAATTTGGTGCAATATACGCCTTTAAAAATTTTTCAAAAATTTGTGGCAAAAAAAGTGGTACACCCCAAAGTGAAAAAGGACAAATTATATTTAAAATTTTGGGGTTTTTCCCTTTCCATGGTGTCATTGACTTGATGTTGAAAGGGTGTTAGGTATGAAAGGGGAGCAGGTGTGTTATATTTGGTGTTATCACTCTAACGTTGGTCACATAGATGTTCAACAGACACCTCGTGTAAAAAGCCCTTTTCTGAGGATTTTAAAAAAAATAAATTTTTTCAACAAAATTTGAGGAGGGGGGGGTGTAAGAAAAGGGTTTCCCAAAACCCTGAAAATGAGCTGCAGTACGTGGGCCAAGACCATAAGCGATTTAAACCCAAAACAGGTTTTCCCCTTTGAAAGGCCTCAAAATTGGGCCACCCAAAAAAATTTTATTTAATATGCTTAGCGTCAAAAAAAGATTTTCTTTTTTAAAATAGACATATAAGGGGTTGTCAAAAATTGCCCACAGAGTTAAAAGGGGGGGATGGGCAGTTTCTGTCGTACTGCATATAACTGCATCAAAATTGGCCCGCAAGGGCTGTCTTGCACAAAAAAAGGCCCCCCAAAAAGTTTGCTGAAGGGCAAGCAGAAAATTTAAAGGGCCCTGGTTACTGAAACCATGGGCCCGTGGGCTGTGGACCAAGAAAAAACTTATTTTGGTTTTAAATGTTCAGGGGTGTGTGGGCAAACCCGGTGGGGGAGTACAAAGACAAGTGTGGGTTTTTTACAGTTAAGCATGGTTTGGGGGAGTGCCATGTTTTTTAGGTTTTCATGAGTGTTGCCGGGGGTTTATTAAAGGGAAAACCCAAAAATGGGAACATGGGACTCTGGGCATAATGAAGCAGGGGCATGGAAAACTTAACTTGGCCACAGGGCAATATTTTAACATGACAACGCCTAAACACACCTCGAAGATGCCCACCGCCTTTCTAAAGAAAACGAGGGTAAAGGTACTGAAATGGCTAAGTATATCTTCACACCTAAACCCAATTGAGCATCTGTGGGTCATTCTCAAACGGTAGGGTTTTTTGGAGTGCAAACGTGAAAGTCCCTATAAAAAAAGGTTCCCCGGGGATCCTGTGAAACTTTTAGTGAACTCCATATTTAAAAAGATTTAAAGGCAGTGCTGGAAAATAATGGTGGTTCCCCACAAAATATTGACAATTTTGGCACAATGGGTGACAATTTTGATTTAAAGGCGCTTAGATGGGCCAAAATTTTTTAAAGGGATTAGAATAGTAAAGAATGCGCCTGAAAATTTTTTTTAAAAACGGTCCCTAAAAACAGTTTCATTCTAAACATAGCAACGACACCCTTTTTTGGGTCAGATAAAACCCTTTTTAAAGTGCTCAAACCCGGGTTTTCCCGCGTAAAAGTGCCCCCGGATTTTTCCGTACTGAAGCTATAAATCTCGTTCTAGTGCGTCCCACACACCAATAGAGATTTAAAAATATAGTGAACGGGGCTGTGCTAGATGTCAGGCCAGAATTTTACGACACCAGAATTCTTGCGCAGCCTTGTTCATACATGTTGCCCAATTTGTCCATTTTCACTTAGAGGTGTACTTACTTTTGTTGCCAACAGTTTAGACATTGATAGCTGTGTGGAGTTCTTTTGAAGGCACGCCAAATTTACACTGTTATACAAGGTGTACACTGACTACTTTACATTGCATCAATGTTAGATCTTCATTGTTGTCCCATGAAAAGATATAGGGCCACATGTATGAAAACTGACTTGATCTAAGACTTTCTTTGTTGCCCATAGTGAACAATCACAGTTCCCCTTTCATTTCATATAGTTCTCTTAAAAATGAAAAGGGCGCTCTGAATGGTTGCTATGGCCAATAAATAAAGTCTTAGACCAAGTCAGTTTTCATACATGTCCCACATAATATTTACCAAAATGTGGGGGGTGTACCCACTTTTGTGAGATACTGTATGTGCCAGGTGTGACTGACAGCCCCTGTTCTGAGCTAAAAAAAAAACCATAAATAAGACGCTGGGTGAGAAGGAGACAACTGCTGGTGCAATAGTAAGAAAATGGAGGAAAAACAAAATGACTGTCAATTGCCATCGATCTGGGGCACCATGCAAAGCCTCACCTTATGGGGTATCCTTGACCATGAGAAAAGTGACAGATTGGCCTAAAACTACACGGGGGAGCTTTTTAATGATCTCAAGGCAGCTGGGACCACAGTCACCAGGAAAACCATTGGTAACACATTACACCGTAATGTTTTAAAATCCTGCAGTGCCCGCAAGGTCCCCCTGCTCAAGAAGACGCATGTACAGTCCCATCTGAAGTTTGCCACTGAACACCTGGATGATTCTGTGAGTGATTGTGGGAAGGTGCTGTGGTCATATGAGACAAAAATTTAGCTCTTTGGCATTAACTCAACTTGCTGTGATTGGAGGAAGAGAAATGTTGCCTATGACTCAAAGAACACCATCCACAGAGCAAACAATAGAGAGGATAAGGGGCACCCCTGTCTGGTTCCTCTGCCTAGGGGAAACTGGCTGGATTAATAGCCATTCACCAGAACTCTTGCCGTTGGTTGCCAGTATAGGATCTGTAGCCACCTCAAATCTGCGGGGAAGCCCACAGATTCCAATACTGCCCACATGAACTTTCATTCCACGGAATCAAACGCCTTCTCATTATCAAGCGCTGCAATGACTCTGTGGCCAGAGTTATCATGGGTTATCTGCAAGTTGGTAAAAAGCCTTCTTAAATTAATATCCGTGGACTTCCCCGGCATGAATCCCGACTGGTCTACCCCTACAATTGATAAAATAATGGAATTGAGTCTCAATGCCAATACCTTTGCCAAAATGTTTACATCAATATTAATAAGAGAAATGGGTCGGTATGATTGTTTGCTCTGGCTATTGAACCCTTATCTCTTCTCATTAATAGTAATCCGAGGATAGAGGGCTGGAACATAAAAGGGGTCATGGAGAAAGTCTCCTTGTTTTCCAGATGACTTCTGGTATATTTTTTGGCAGTTTCCCAAGATTTTCCCTAGGGGAAATTTTCTGGATGAAAGTAAAAAAACCTTTTTGGAACCTTTTCAGGTCTGAGGGGTCAACGGGGTTTAAGTCGGTGCTTTTCCCAAAGGATCAGGTCGGGCCAGAGGGGGTTTTTCCTACAAAGAAGCCAATTTGAATCTCAAATAAATTTTAAAAATCCCTTGGGGATTCAGTTTCCATAGGGATTTGAAAGGGGTTTCATAGCTCTTAATTTTGTTTTGTTACAATGCAGAAAAATATGGAAAGTTAGCCGTTTTGGAGGTCATTTCCCTTTTGGGCCTTAGGGGGGCGTATCAACGTTGTAAAAATGGGGGTTCTCCCTAACTATTGTATTTATACGAGGGGGCCCCCCCTTTTTAATTCCTCAATCCCATTTTCGAAAAATGGATAAAATTTGAACTCATCTTTCTTGGGCTTGGGAGTACCCCTATATAGGAAAAAAACCATTTGAAGGCTTTTGTATAAGGGGGGGGGTTTGGGAAATTACCGGACTTTTACATTTACCATGCAGCTATGCAGCTGTCATATGCGGAATGGTGGATCAAGGCAGACCGCAATAACCCGGCGGTAGTGCTAGAGGCGGCGCTGTTGGGATCCTATGAGGCACTGTCTCACTTAGTGTATAGACACGGGAAATACCAGATACAGTTCTATACGGCTACCATGGCGGCGACAGTGGCTCTGTGGAAAAAGTTTGTAGGCACGTATCGGGGGGAGAGGGACGGGGACTCTTGGTCACCCTTCATCCCTTTGTGGAGAAATGGGAAGCTCCCTGAACTTGCTTCGTTACCAGATTTTGAGATTTGGCCAAGGAAAGGCATCAAATATTTGGGACAGTTTAATGTTGAAGGGCGCTTCGTAGATTTTCAGGTGTTAACCGATAAGTTTGGGCTGGACAGAGGTACCCTTTTTAGGTATTTTCAATTACGACATGCCTGTTTCAAGCAGTTTGCGGGTGGTGAAATTCAATTGACATGTGACCCTTTGGAACAGGTGGCTAGAAGGGGGAGCCCGGGAAAATCGGTTTCCATCTTTTATAAGAGCATTCTAGGGTGCCAACCATTTCTCCTGAAAAAGTCCTTTGATCGATGGAGGGGGGATATTCCTACCTTGGAATCCCATCACATAGAGGAACTGGCATCCACATGGAGGGCCTCGCCTCATTGATAAGTGCAAGAAACCAGCTGATACAGAACAAATGGCTGTATAGAGTTTATTATATGCCATCCAGGTTGGCCCACATGGGCAAATTGCCGAAATACGGCAACTATTCTGATATCAAGGCTGCGATTGACTACTTTTTATATCAGGCTGTGTTCTCACTTCGATTTGATATCTTTTGAGTATGTAGGTCGGATGTATTTGTATTTTCTAATGCTTGTTTTATTCCTTATATGTTAAAGGAAAAATCTTCTTAAATAAACACTTTAAAAAAAAAAATAATAATAAAAAAAAAAGAACCCCATCCCCACAGTCAGGCATGGAGGTGGAAACATTATGTTTTGGAGATGTTTCTCTGCTAAAGGCACAAGACTACTTTACCACATCAGGGCAGAATGGATGGAGCCATGTACTATAAAATCCTGAGTAACAACTTCCTTCCCTCCATCAGGACATTAAAAATGGGTCATGGCTGGGTCTTCCAGCAAGATAATGACCCAAAACATACAGCCAAGGAAACAAAGGAGTGGCTCGAAAAGATTCTTTAAGCCTTAATCCCATAGAAAAGTTGTGGAGGGAGTTGTAGCTCCGAGTTGCCAAGTGACAGCCTCAAAATCTTAATGATTTAGAGATGATCTGCAAAGAGAAGTGGAGCAAAATTCCTCCTGACGTGTGCAGGAAACTCATCATCATCAACTACAAAATACGTCTGACTGCTGTGCTTACCAACAAGAATTTTGCTACCAAGTATTGTTTGCTAAAGGGTTCAAATACTTATTTCTCACTGCAAAATGCAAATAAATTTATATAATTTATACAATGTGATTTTCTGGATTATATTTGGGATATTCTGTCTCTCAATGTTAAAATTAACTTACCCTTAAAGGGGATGTATCGTTTCTTTAGTTCAGCTGATTCATACCGCTATCAGCTTCTCAACTCTGGAAACTCTAGGAGCGTTTCTTCCCCTCCCAGCAGGGTGATATCATCCCCCCTTCACTGTTCATGCTGGCTCCCGAGACCCCCCCCCCTCTCTGAGTCCACATGTCACTGTGTCTCTCCCTATGCAGTCTTATTTATAAGAGCTGTATACATACTACAGGCTGTATTCAATCTAGACTGAGTACTGATCTTGTCTCCTCTCACAGCTGGAGATTTGTTACAGTTGAATACAGTGTTCCTATGAACGGCACAGATCTCACTTCTATGCAGGAGAGTTAGGCACCGAGACACAACTGTTATGTTTTCTGATTGTAGAATCTGCTGCAGTGTGTTTCTGCTAGGTGTGCAGAGAGAAATTGCTACAGCCCCTTAATCTGAGTCAGGCAGTGATCGACACACAATTGTGCTGTTTCTTGATTGTGAATGCCCTGCAGTGTTATTCGGTTTCTTCTGGCTGTGCAGAGTGAAAATGTGCCGGTCCCTTACTTTGAGTGGGAGAGACAGGAATGCAAGCTCTGTGAATACGGCCGACCAGGGTCCCGACAGAATGTAAATGAGCTCTTAGCTAGTGAAATGCAAGGAGGAGGGATCTGACCAGCACTGGATATCAGTGTAAACAGGAACAGAAGATAAGGAATACTGTGAATACAAGACAGCTTTGCTAATGACATCTAATTGCAAAGTTACTTGTTTTCACTGTTCCCTTATTCTGAAGACCATTCAATGAAATGATACAACCCCTTTAAGATTATAGACGGTTCATGTCTTTGTCAGTGGGAAACTTACACAATCAGCAATAGACCAAAGAATTATTTCCTTCACTGTGTGTCTAGAGGCCCCAGAAACATCGGAAGCAATTTTTTTCATCAGCCACATGTTTAGCAATATGTTCAGTTTTGTTATTGTGCATCCAATGTAGTGAAGATTACATTCCCTGCAATAAATAATGTAAATCACATTTGTACTTTTACATGTAATTTGTGATTTAATATTGAAAATGTGTTCTTCAATCACTAGAAGAAAAATGAGGAGTGTCCTGGACGATACAACATATCTTGCAACGGACAAACCCACATTAGGAAAAACTAAGGAAACTAAGCCACGATTTGGATTGAATTTGACTGAAAGAAAAAACTAGGTGATGCATTTGTTTCCCAATAATTGGCTGCTGTGCGGAATGTGCCTGATGGCAGGTTTCATTATTTTGTTCCATTGAATTGGTTACGAGCCTTTTCGTGGAGGTAACTGGTGGCAATGTCTTTTCAAGTGACAAGCTTTTTGCATTTTCCAGCTCCATGCCGGGGAACCCTTCAGGTATTTATTACATTATTTGTAGTTTTATACATTAATCAATGCTGTACATTTGTATTATTTTGTAGCAATAAGTTTATATTTACAATTCTTATTCATTTTTTCTGTTGCAGGTGGCGACTTTAAAGTGGTGTCTCATTACATCGATTCATCTTACCTCAGTCCTGCTTTCTTATTTTCATTTTTGAATTTACTGGCTTCTACTGGCCTGCAGTGACAAGCTGCTGAGGACACCAGGTCTGTAGCTATAGCGACCAGTGCTGGCAGCCTATCAGGAGAGATCGAACATGTCTGTAGCTATAGCAACCAGTGCTGGCAGCCTATCAGGAGAGATCGAATAGTCTGTAGCTATAGCAACCAGTGCTGGCAGCCTATCAGGATAGATCGAACAGGTCTGTAGATATAGTGACCAGTGCTGGCAGCCTATCCGGAGAGATCAAACTGGTCTGTAGCGACCTGAGGAGCTTATGCAGCCCTATATCTTGGAATAGGTAGGACACTGTTAATGGACACGTATTGCAAAGTGACTTGTTTTTGCAAGATATTGAATGTAAAAAGCAGCAATCCTTGTAGTGAGACAACCTCTTTAAGGCTACACTCACACCGCAGGTTACAATACCGTCCGGATTCTGATTAAAGAATCCGGTCAGTATTTTGACATCTTGTACATGGTTTTTGGGGACCGTTCTGTCCACGGTTTGCAGATTCACCCATCTCCCTCAACCACTGACATGCTCATCTTCTGCCCGAAAACCGGGCAGAAGAATGAACATGTTATAAGTTTTTAGGACTGCTGGCAATGTAAAAAACTGTCCAGTTGAAAATCTGTTCAGTAGGGACTACTGCACAGATTTTCTATTAAAATCAAAAAGACAGCTCCAGCGCTCTCTCCTCCACAGTCTACCGTACACTTCTGAGGAAGGCCTTGGGCCAAAAACGTTCGGATAATTGGTCTGGCTTCTCACTATTGCCTATATACTTATGCTGTTGTTAGGAATCTTCCTGCTTAGTTTGGACTGTTTGCCCTCAGTCAAGATGGTGGATCGTGTCTCAGCTGGGTGCCATCTTACTTTCAGTTTCCTATAAAAACTTCTCAAGCCTATTGCTCACTGCTTGAGTATTGTGTTGAGCTCCTGCTTGCAGTCCTCTCGCCTTGGAACTAGCTCTCTAGTTTGTTCCTCTTTCTCTGTGCAGTGTACCCTGCAACTCCTGGATACCTGCTGACTGCTCGTCGGTTCTCCTCCTGACGTCTCGTCTGGAACCCTGTCTACATTTCTGCTACCTTCCGTCCAAGTCTCCTGCACCTTACTGTGTTTTAGGCCTTGTCGCTGCCATTGCATTCCAGCAGTATTCACTAGTATCGTGACAGCTGTCTTGAATTACTAGAGAACTGTCATTTTCAACATGTAAATAATTTCAAATTTCTTTTTGCATCATAAATCTGGTCATGCTGTGGATCTGTTTTTGAAGTTATTCCACATGGGACTGGTTATCCTTCTGCATGCACCCCAGTGCTATCTACTATCCTAAGGTGTGTGTCATCTTTCCGGAAATATTTCTATTAAAATCAATGTCAAAAGTTGACAGTCGCTTTACAGATGGCTTTCAAATCCGAAAACAGTCTAACATCGACTGCAAAAACCTGCCGTGGGGACAAGCCCTAATTCTTTATATAATACACCGTATTTTTGGACTATAAGATTTTTTGGGGAAAACAGGGGTGCATCTTATAACCCCGAATGTACTATCTCAGGCCGGCAGGAGGCTGGAGAGGAGCGATGCTGCGGGAAGCCAGTGGTATTGTTTAAAGGGTTAAACACTGTCGCTGGCTCCCCGCAGCGTCGCAACACTGGAGTCTCCTGTCGGCCTTAGAAAGCAGCTAAAATTCCAAAATGAAAGGCAGGTGGCCAAGGACAGCAAGACTAACCTTAAGAAATTCTTTAAGCATATAAACGCCAAAAAGCCGATGTCATAGCAAGTAGGACCCTTAAAAACCTGTGATAGGGTGCTGGTCACTGGTGACCAAGAGAAGGCTACTATATGGGTTCTTCGCCTCAGTATATACTATCAGTGAGAAAGTAGTTGATGGGGGTGGGCCAAGTGCAGATGTAGGTGGTGCCAGTACTGTTAATACATCATCTGCTTTAATTAATTGGCTCAGAGTAGAAAAAGTCAAAGCCAAGTTAAATAAACTGAATGTGAAAAAGGCTCCACGTCCTGATTGTATACACCCAAGAGTTCTTAAAGAGCTCAGCTCAGTTAGCTCTGTGCCCCTGTACACAATATTTAGAGATTCCCTGGTGACTGGTATAGTACCAGGAGGATGGCGCAAGGCAAATGTAGTTCCCATCTTCAAAAAAGGCTCCAAGTCTTGCCCAGGTAATTATAGACCAGTAAGTTTAACATCTGTTGTGGGAAAAATGTTTGAGGGGATAATAAAGGACTATATACAGGAGTATGTTGACAAATACAATATTATTAGTGATTGCCAGCATGGATTTACTAAGGACAGAAGCTGTCAGACCAATCTGATCTGTTTTTATGAAGAGGTAAGTAGAAGTCTGGATAGCGGGGCAGCTGTGGATATTGTGTTTTTAGATTTTGCAAAGGCATTTGACACTGTCCTGCATAAGCGTTTGTTAGGTAAATTAGAATCCATTGGGTTAGAGATGGCAGTGTGTAATTGGATTAAAAACTGGCTGTTGGATCCTACTCAGAGAGTGGTGGTAAATGACTCCTACTCTGTGGTCCTCGGTTGTGAGTGGTGTGCCGCAGGGCTCAGTATTGGGTCCTCTCTTATTTAATGTATTTATTAACAATATAGTGGAAAGGATAAATAGCACGGTTTCGATTTTTGCAGATGACACCAAGCTATGCAGAGTAGGGCAATCTATGGAAGATACTCATAAATTGCAAACACACCTGGACACACTGAGTGCTTGGGCATCCACTTGGCAAATGGGGTTCAATGTGGATAAATGTAAGGTTCTGCATCTGGGTAGAAATAATATACAGGCATCATATGTCCTAGGGGGAGAAAAACTTGGAGAATCGCTTGTTGAGAAAGATCTGGGTGTTCTTGTAGATCATAGACTACAGACCAGCATGCAATGTCAATCAGCTGCCTCTAGGGCAAGTAAGATATTGGTGTGTATTAAAAGAGGCATGAACCCGCGGGACAAGGATGTAATTCTACCACTGTACAAAGCATTGGTGCGACCTCACTTAGAATATGCTGTTCAGTTCTGGGCCCCGGTTTATAGAAGAGATGTAATGGAGCTAGAGAGAGTTCAAAGATGAGCAACCAAACTTATAAGGGGAATGGAGCATCTTAGTTATGAGGAGAGGTTAGAAGAATTGAACTTAGTCTTGAGAAAAGATGGCTTCGGGAGGACATAATTAATTTATATAAATATATAAATGGTCCCAACAAAAAGTATAGGGAAAAATTATTTCAAGTGAAGCCCCCTCAAAAGACAAGGGGACATTCACTTCGACTAGAGAAAAAAAGGATTCAATCTCCAGAGGAGAAGAGCTTTCTTCACTGTAAGAACTGTGAATCTGTGGAATAGCCTGCCTGAGGAGCTGGTCACAGCAGGAACTGTAGAGAGTTTCAAGAAAGGCTTAGATACCTACCTGGAACTAAAGAATATTAGTATGTATGTAGCTATGTAAAATTCTGGATCCTGGCTGCTGGAGGCTCTGTGGTAAAAGATAGCGTCTCCACTGGAGCAGATTGGTTCTTGCCTTGTGGGTTCCAGGGCATTAACCAGTGGTGAGGCTGTGCTTAATGTCCTTGTCTCTCTCCCTTCACCCACATTTTCCCCACCCTTGGTTGAACTTGATGGACACGTGTCTTTTTTCAACCGTAACTATGTAACCAACTGATTTTTTTATTTGAAAACCTGATCAACATCTGAAAAGCTTTATTAAGCTACGACAGTATCCCAAAACGGTACCAAGAAAAACTACAGTTTTGCCTCCCCCCCCAAGAAAAACTGAGTCCTTACTCAGATTCATAGATGGAAAAAGAAAAAGAAAAACTTACTGGTCACAGAAAATGGAGCAACAATGTAAATTTAAGAAATAGAGGAGGTTTTTATTTTAACAGTAGTGAAACATAACAAAAACTTTGCATATTTGGTATTAACAGAATCCTACCTACCTGCAGAATACAGATAACACCTCAATTATACTGAAAATAAACGGCATAAAAAATCCACAAAAATGGGGCAAGGTACATTTTTTCCACATTTCATCCACCTTAGATTTGTTTTTTGGGGAATCCAAGTACATCCTATGATATGGTCAATGGCACCATTACAATGTACATTTTGTCGCCAAATCCTGTCTTGTTAATAAACATCAAAATAAATTCTCCCCTGTGTGGTTTCTCTCCTGTGTGACTTTTATGTGAAACAAGTTCTGATTCATGTGTAAAGCTTTTCCCACATTCTGAACATAATTATAGTTTTCCTCTTATGTGAAGTCTCTCATGTTTCGTAAGAACCGACCTCCGGCCAAAACATTTCCCACATTCTGCACATGAATATGGTATCTCTCCTGTGTGAATTATCTTATGTCTTATAAGATCTGATTTACATTTAAAGCTTTTCCCACATTCTGAACATAAATAGGGCTTCTCTCCTGTGTGAATTCTTTCATGTATAACAAGTTGTGATTTAGTTCTGCAGCTTTTCCCACATTCTGAACATGAATAAGGCATTTCTCCTGTGTGAATTCTCTCATGTTTAATAAGATCTGACTTCTGTTTAAAACATTCCCCACATTCTGCACATGAATATGGTATCTCTCCTGTGTGAATTATCTTATGTTTGATAAGACTTGATTTATTTTTAAAACTTTTCCCACATTCTGAACATAAAAATGGCTTCTCACTTGTGTGACTTCTCTTATGTACTACAAGTTGTGATTTAGTTATCCATCTCTTCCCACAGTCTGAACATAAATATGGCTTCTCTCCTGTGTGACTTATCTCATGTATGAAAAGATCTGAATGAGTTATAAAACTTTTCCCACATTCTGGGCATGAATGAGGCATATCTCCTGTGTGAATTCTCTCATGTTTATTAAGTTTTGATTTGTCAGCAAAAGATTTCCCACATTCTGAACATAAATAAGGTCTTTCTCCTGTGTGACTTCTCTCATGTATAACAAGGTATGATTTTCTTTTAAAGATTCTCCCACATTCAGCACAAGAATATGGCTTTTCTCCTGTGTGATTTCTCTTATGAAATACAATAGCTGATTTAGTCTTACAGCTTTTTCCACATTCTGCACAGGAATATGGTTTTTCTCCTGTGTGATTTCTATCATGTATAACAAGTTCTGATTTCGTTCTAAAGCTTTTCCCACATTTTGGACATGAATATGGCTTCTCTCCTGTGTGAATTCTCTCGTGTATAATAAGATCTGATTTGCTTACAAAACCTTTCCCACATTGTGAACATAAATAAGGTCTTTCTCCAGTGTGGCTTCTCTCATGTCTAACAAGATGTGATTTCTTTTGAAAGCTTTTCCCACATTCTGCACATAAATGAGGCTTTTCGCCTGTGTGAATTCTTCTGTGTCTAGAAATATCTGAGTTTTTTATAAACCGTTTACCACAATTAGTTTTTTTACCCGCTTTCTGTTCTTTACTCTGGGTAACAATGTGTGACTGGTCAGTGTAATGTTTCTCATGATTAGGAACATTAGAAGATAGATCTGTTCTCTGATGTTCTGGATGTACATTAATAGTAATTAGGTTTTCTCCTGAAGAGTCCTGCTTGATCTCTCCATCTTCTACTTTATCATTTAGAGATAACATAAAGACTTCTCCAGAATTCAACGTGGAATCTTCTGTCAAGATTAACAACAGATTTCTTGAGTTCAAAATTGTTGTAAACCCCCAAAGTAGACAAGTTCATAACATTCCTATCAGAATGGTTTCACAGGTATCTGTCACTGATGTTTGTTTTGGGCCAAAACAAGTATTGGGTTTAAAAGGCAATAAAAAGAAACTTTTACTTCTTCTTAACACTTCTGGCTCAAAAAACTACAGTGACAAATTAAAAAAAAAAAAATAGGTGTGAAGCAACCTCTAGGCTGGAGACAGACATGCTCTACTTGTTCTAGTTCTCTGAGCCAAAGCCACAAATTGATCTAGCAGATAAGAAGGATATAAGACTATACTTTTGAATCTTTTCCAAATCCACTAGAAAAGCCGCCTGTGTGATTCCAGCTTTATAAAGTATTGACATTTTAAAATGTTTTATTCTCAAAGTCCAGGATTCTGAGCTGCACTCAGTCACCACTTTTATGACACAAACCTTAAACTTGATAACTTTCAAAAGAAAACTTTGGCAATCAGGTTTGTCCTCTGCTAGCACACTTGGCTCTTCAAACCCAATTATTATACATCAAGAGGAACACTTCCTTTTAACTTAAAGGGGTTGTCTCATCTCAAAGCTTCATAGGATGCATGAATGAAATAATGATGCTTTGCTCTATCACTTCCTGGTCAAGCTGTCTGTAATTAGCATAAGAGCTCTGTGTATTCAGACTTCTGCTACTTAGATTTATTGAGAAGCTTCCTTGGTCCTGACAGCAGGAGATTTAAGTATACAGCAGTAATTACTCTTTTGTCTGAAAGATCAGATAACAAGCAAGCTCTCATTGTCCAGATTTCTGTGCTGGCTGTGACCTGTGTGATGACATCACTCCCTGCTATCAGATACAACAAACAGCAGGGGAGGTAGATGTACACTCGTCGGTTACTTGGGGAACTAGATAGAGCAAGGAAGGTGATAAAATCACTTGTAGCTCCTTAACAAAAAAAAAAAATGAACGCCGCAATATATTTGGAAAATGTCTTCATTTAGTGTTCCCTATATGTTGAAAGCTAATCTTTGTAGCGAGACAACCCCTTTATATACTCGTGAAACCCTTTTTTCCCTTGCACCCTTTGCAGCAGTACAATATGGGGTAAGACAGGCAGAATGTTTAATGAGCATGTCTATGGTATATCAACACCTCCCCAACGCCACCTTCTTGTGTTTTTTCTGTCCTACGAGGTGTAGGATTGGTGGCCGTTCAGACTGGCTCCTCAAGGTTAAGTATATTTCTATGTTATATAGATTTTAACTTCAGTTTTTTTGTGGGATATAAGATAGTGTTTCCTTATTATCCCTATACTATCACATGCTAAGATTTAAATAGCTTAAACTTATGGTTGCTACAGTTTAATTCACATGAGCTTTTCTGCTTGCAGGGTATCTACTATTGAGCTATGTCTTTGCAAAATTATAGTTTTACTGCAGGGTGCTTTACTGACTGATTCTGTCAAATGCTATGACTGTATAGTTTCTGCCTTGCAATCTTACATTATTATACTTTATTTACACAGTTGTATTCTCTGACCCTGCATGCTATGTTCTAATATCTTATGCCTTTGCAAAACAATAGTTTGCTGCAGTTTTTTATACCTGTATCTTCTGGCTTCATTGAAGGTCCATTTTTGTCCTGCTTCAGTGAAGCAAAAAGTTTGTGTTTGCTCCTTAAGGGCCGGTTTACACGGCTTATTCAAGCCGTAATTGTGGGACGGATTCCGCCCGCAATACGGCTTGAATAAGGGGAGGGGGCGCTGCCTGCCGGCCCCATAGACTTTCATTATCCATGGCGCGTATTCCACCGGGATAATGAACATGTCAATTTCTCCCCGCCCGGATTCGCCGAGCGGGTAGGGGAGACGGAAGACCATAATGGCTGTCACGGATTCCAGCCGTATTGCAGCGCAGTATGGCGCACAATACGGCTGCAATCCATGCCCAAAATAAGCTGTGTGAACGGCCCTTTAGGGCTCTTTCACACGGCTTATTTTGGGACTGATTTCAGCCGTATTGAGCGCCGTATTTACGCTCCAATATGGCTGGAATCAGTCCCAGGCATTACGGTAATCCACAGTTCTCATAGAGAAATTGACATGTCAATTATTTACGGCGTGTACGCACCGTGAATAATGAATGTCTATGGGGCCGGCGAGCTGCCGCCCCCCCACCCGCCCCCGCTGCACGGCAGCCGAAGTAATTGCGGGGCGAAATCCGTCCCTGCAACTACGTCGGCAATAAGCCGTGTGAACATTGCCTTAGTCTCTCTGCTTTCAATTAGTAAACACGGATTTCACCTGCTTGGATCTCAGCGAGTCCAGCAATGTATACTTCTGAGCCACCATGAGGCTGCTGTCGTTACTGCTTATGATATATATAGTAATCCTGCATATATATGTATGTGCGTGTGTGTGTTTCAGATACCTCAGTCTGACCACAACTGCAGCGAGACCTTTGTCCATTGTGCTGACATGACGTCACACTGTTATCTTTATGGATGTAAATATTGCATGTTGTGCTCTTCAGACCTCCTCTGCTAGCCTCTCCAGTATTATCACACAAGTTCAGTTGTGAGCAATTTGATTGAAGAAAGCTATAGGTATCTTCTTTGGAGTAAAGAAAAGTTAAATTGTACCTAAGTTTTATGTGAGCGACAGTTTCTTATCTCCCATGTATACAAAAGCCTAGGCTCATTCGGGCAATCCAACCCTCTAACTGGAGTTCTCCCGGAGGGAAGTGCACACTCCACCTCTAGGGGGCCTATGACTAAGTGGAGGACTCCCCTAAAGCCCTGGTGGAGGCCCACCTCAGTGGGCCCTCCCTCTCAGCTCACATGAACTGGCACCAATATAGCTCTCCCGTACCAAATATGGTCATTCTGGGTTTTCCCTGGAGAAGATGAAAATGTATGGTTCAAGCCTGATGATAATCCAGCCGTCCAAGAGCGCTGTACTCCAGTATGGAGGAGAGAGCTAAAGTTTCGATGGCTCAAGCACCCTACTAAGGTGGCAGTAGCCAAGTTGGTCAAAAGCACTGTACTAGAAGTAGTGTTCAGCTGTGGAATACTATGGATAGAACTGATGAGCCAACGGCTCAAGTAACACTATAGGGGTGGTAATAGCCAAGTTGTCCGAAAGCACTGTACCATTGGTAGTGTTATGCTGTGGGATACTGTGGATAAGAGCTGTAAAAGTTACCAGGCATAATACACTAGAAAGTTTTATCCAATTGAATGCAGGTGAGACATGACATGATTTCCATCGCAGGCTTTGCTACAGCTTCTTTCTGTACAGTCATCCAATAAATCAATTGCCTGAGTAACATACCTATAACTGTAAGGTTTGGGCCACGGCTGTAGATGAGCTATGAAGTGGTCCCCAGGGGGTTACCAGCTTCACCAGAAGGTTATATTGATGGACCTGTTAACAAATGGCTCCATTGTGGCACTTGCCCATTTAAGGTTGGAGAGCACCTTGATGAAAACTATGCTGTGACTTGTCAAGCAAGAGAGTCAATGCGATACTACTAGGTAACAGGAGTAGGAGAAGCACCTTACACAGTTCTTATAAACTGCATTCCTGGTTTCCAAGAAAACTGAAGGTCCAATCTGAATCAAATGACGTGATCTTATAAGTGCTTTGGTGCATGACAATATGAGGAAGAAGCACTGTCTCTCGAATTTCAAACAATGATTGACACCCTGTCAGACTTAGGTTAGCTAATAAATCACAGATCATCCCAACAACAAACATTCAGTTCTTGGGTTTCATCATGGACTCTGTTAATCTAAGTATCTCTCTAAACTCATGAGAGGCCCCAGTCTTTGGACCAGAGTGTTTCTACCCTTTTCTCTGCCATAAAAGTAACCTTAAAGATATTGACAAGGATCCTTGGTCTCATGCCTGTATCAAGGCAGTACCATGGACTTGTACACACGAGACTTCTTCCATGAGATCTTGTTTCTCAATGGGACAGGAAACCTCTAGACCTGGACAAAGCATGTACCCTTTTCATCGCATGGGCAAAGTCTAGGCTGGTGGGATGCTCCAATCAGTGTTGGACTGGGGGATCTGGGGCCCACAGAGGAGTTGATCTTGGGGGCCCACCCTACTATACATGAAAATATTACCAGCCTCTTGTACATAAATGCACCCATTTTACCGCATAATACAGTGTGCAAAACAGAACTGTATGGTGTAGTACAATATCAATTTAGTCACACATCTGTCTATCTCACACATATGTCACAGTCTAACATATCATAGACACAGGGCTAAGTAGCTCCATCCATATCCCCCCCCACTGGCCCACATACAATATCCCAGTCAACGTTTCCCTTGGTCACGCACCTCACCACCTTCTAAAATAAACACCAGCAAGAAAGTAAAAGTGAAGCTCCTATCACAGGGTCAGGTGTTCCCTCACTCTTACAATCAGGGACACATGTACGCTGCCACTAAACTAACACCGATATAACCTACAACACTGCCATATGGAGACCACATAGAGGTCAGACACCAGCTCAGGTATAACCTACAACACCGCCATATAGAGACCACATAGAGGTCAGACACCAGCTCAGGTATAACCTACAACACCACCATATGGAGACCACATAGAGGTCAGACACCAGCTCAGGTATAACCTACAACACCACCATATAGAGACCACATAGTGGTCAGACACCAGCTCAGGTATAACCTACAACACCACCATATAGAGACCACATAGTGGTCAGACACCAGCTCAGGTATAACCTACAACACCATCACATAGAGAACACATAGAGGTCAGACACCAGCTCAGGTATAACCTACAACACCGCCATATAGAGACCACATAGTGATCAGACACCAGCTCAGGTCACATCACATTACAGTGAATACAGCACTGATCCAGTATAGAAGTAAAATAACCCCTGAAATCAGGGACTCTCCGGAGTAGTCCTATCTGATGAGTCGTTCTCTTCTCTTATGAGTCGTTCTTATTCCCTTTTCTTCTGCATCCGTTCCACACTGCCATGATGACTTGTCCCGGCTACAACTCATCTCTGCAGAAATTACACACAAATATCTTCGAATCCTCACTTTTCAAGCACCTCTTTACCCACCTCTGTGCAAACTTCCCAGGGGTGAGTGAGCAAGTACGAGCCATAACTTAGAGGCCTAGTATCACAAGGTGTTGGAGGGTGGGAGACGACTAACCCCCTGGAGATAATGCTAACACTATGAGCTGCTGCCTTCTCTCTATATGACAAGGTAGGTAGACAAGACCCTAGGTACGTAGGCAAATGGGCAAGGTAAGTAGCCCCTATGTAGATAAGCAGGCCCCAGTTAGGCAAGTTGATAGGCTACAGTTAAGTTGGTGGACCCCAGTTAGGTAGGCTGTAGGTAGGTGTTGGTGAGTCCCAGTTAGTTAGGTCGGAGTTTTCCTCAGTTAGGTAAGCTATAGGTAGTTAGGGTCCCCTTTAAATAGTCTGTAAGCAGTTAGGGCCCCCTTTAGGTAGTACACAGGCAGTTAGGGGTCTCCTTTAGGTAGTATACAGGCAGTTAGGGCCCCTTTAGGTAGTATACAAGTAGTTAGGGGCCTCCTTTAGGTAGTGTGCAGGAAGTTAGGGGCCTCCTTTAGCTATTGTGCAGGAAGTCAGGCCCCCCCTTTAGCTAGTGTGCAGGAAATCAGGGCCCCTCCTTTAGCTAGTGTGCAGGAAGTCAGGGCCCCCCCTTTAGCTAGTATGCAGGAAGTCAGGGCCCCCTCTAGTTTGGAGGTAGTCAGAGCCCCCTTTAGTATTTACGTAGTCAGGGTCCCCTTTAGACAGTCAGGGCCACCTGCAGGTAATCAGGGCCCCGCGCAGGTAATCAGGGCCCCCTTAGATTGTTAAAAAACAAACAAACAACAAATCACCTCGCTCCCACTCATGGCCGCTCCTGGGCGCTCCGAGCTCCCCGCCAGCTACTGGTGGTGACCGCGCTGCCTACGTCACCAGTAGGGGCCGGCGCCTCGCAGGCTTAAGGCCTAATACATTACACCTGCCAGGGCGATCAGCGGGCTCCCAGGCCCTGTCTCTGAGCGCTCGGGATGCAAGGCCCGGGCGTTCAGGGACTGGATGCGGCGGCTGGGCCCCGGGGAGCAGCGGCACTGCCTCCGGGGCCCATATCAGCTCGGGGCCCACCGGGGAATTCCCCGATTCCCCGGCGGCCCAGTCCGAGCCTGGCTCCAATTAATGGGAACTCCTATGCAACAGTGACTTGGACTTCTCTCATTTCCGCTCCTGCTCCCAGTTCTCTTTTGCTTTATCCAATAGACCTCTGGGATGCCTACTGTACAACAGCTCAAATGGGGATAAAACTCCCCATCACAAAGTATGCCAAAAGGAACTGCACATTCAACAATGGATATCTGCAGATATAGGCTTTTGGTGCACTTTGTGGTGCTGCTATACACATTAGCCATCATATGAGCACGTTTTATCACTGACTTAGTTTTATGGTGCAGATCTCAACCCCTGAAGATCCTTGAAATCAAAATGAAACATGTAGTTACAGAGTGCTAAAGGTTTTACAGGGTTAGCCATCTTAGCCACCTCCGCTAAAGTGATTGTCAGAAAGCTTTTTAATATGTTCACCTGGACAAGGATACCCAAAGAAATCGTCACTGACCAGGGTACCCCATTTTATGGGAAAAATTACAAAAGAGAGGTGTTGTCTCCTACAAATTACACAGCTGTATCATCAATGTATCATCCCCAGACTGACAGCCTTGAAGAAAGGTTTAATAGAACCTTGAAGTGGATGCTCAAAAAGGTGATAAACAAGGATGGAAAAAAACTGATGTTTTCTATTGGGGAGGTTCCACAGTCTTCCACTGGTTTTTTCCCCATTTGAGCTGTTATACGGTAGGCATCCTTAAAGCAACAGAGACCTGGGAGCAGGAGCGAAGACCTCACAGCAGTGTCATTGAACATGTCGTGGAAATGCAAGTTAGGGTTGCTGAAGTAATGCCGATTGTTTAACAGCATAATGAGCAGGCATAGGAAACACAGGTCAGAGTGTATAAAATGTCTACAAGGGTCAGGTCCTTCCAGCCTGGTGACTGTGTGTTAGTGTTAGTACCATCCGTTGACAGTACATTTTTGGAAAAATGACAAAATCCCTGGACTTCCGGTTCCGGCGCCATCATGGAGTAGCGTGTTCACGCGGTGCTCCTAGCCCGACAGACAAAAATCCGGGGGCAATTACAAAACGGAACCAAACCAAGCTCCCGAACCCAGACAGTGTCCCCCGAGGCCAGAGTATCGGCGGAACGTTGCAGGGACGCAATCCCACAGGGCTCCGAGCAACACAGCGGAAAGCCTCAAAACTGGGGCCAGGAGATCCGCGGATCCCAGTGGCGCGCGGGCTGAAGAGAGGGAGCGGGAAAGCAGGCACCCCTAACAGCTACTACCAGTGACCGGGCATCGACAGCCGCACTCCCCGAGGCGCAACTCACCAGAGTCCCGGGCTCCGAGTGCAGGACACAGCCGAGGCCCAGGAGTGAGTCACAGCCGCGGTCAGCAGCAGCATCGGAGGCGCTGGAGAGGGAAGCAGCGTGGGACAACGCAGACGACTTAGCGAGAGTCCATGGCTATCTTGGGTGAGTCGGGACCCACAGCACAGCGGCAGCCTGAGTGACACAGCAGGCACAGCCGGAGACGACCCTAGAAGGAGTTTGGCCGCAGCGCTGCCCGCCGCATCAGACCAGGGTAGGTGAGCGGACGGCTTCTCCTCCTGCCCACCCACACCCCCCCTAATTGATCCCCCACTGTGCTGAAAACGCATAATCAGGCCTCAATTCAGCCCCTGGTTCCTGGACATTGCCGTATTGTAGTGACAGCCTCACCCACATCATTAATTGCCTCCCATTCTGAATCCGGGACTCAGAGCTGGCCTATAGACAACCTTCGGCCACTATTTGAAACAAGACAAATCTCGGCAACCGCGCAGATCTGCCTCTACTGCGCTCTTCCCCATACAAATGCCCACATATATATATATACCACGACTCCCGTTGGGCTGATAGCACATACAGAAGCCCCAACATGGTCCAGAGTTACTAGTCCTGGTCACTATAACAGCGCTGACCTTACCACCACCCCTAGCGGCCGCATACTCTAAATATTGGGCTCGGAGCCAATGCACAGCACGGACCCCCGGTCGGCCCAGGTTTGAAATAAAAACTTCTTGGACATCGTCTTTAGCAACTATTGCACCCTATCTCATCCAAGTGCCTGCAAATACGTATATTCTTTATATCAGAGTTCCTATTCAGTGCTCCAGTACTTCTTGAACTCCAAACCCTCCCCTGGAAAAGAGAGGTGCGAAGTCAACATCTATCCAGCTCACGTTGCTTCATTCTCTATCCCTCCTTCTGAATAAGCCATCTCCCTAGTGCATGGAAAAATTTCTATACAAAATGGGGCGCACCAAGGCCAATAAGCAGCAGGGAAAAGGGGAAAAATGCCAGCTACCCCCATCACAGGAGTTAGGTTCCCAGGGCATCCCAGAGGACTATGATCCGGCATCAGACTGGGATATCCCAACACCTCCGGTCCAGGACATTTCCACTAGCCAGGCCACCTCAGCCCCTATGGACCCTCATGCATCCAGCCCCTCTGAAATGTTACAGTCACAAATAGATCTTCCGGGCTCTCACCTCAAAGCCTTGGCCGCTGAGGTTGCTAGACGCATTTCTGACATTGACTCATCCTAGCCTCCACTTGAAAGCCACAGTGGAGAAATGTTTTCGCAGGTTAAGTACCGACATCCAATCCCATAACAAACGACTTGTCATCACGGACTTTTCAGCTCAGGAGATGCGAGAGGAAGCTGACAAAACACGTTCGCAGCTCCTAGATACCATTCAAGAGAACAAGAGATTATCTGACAAACTAGAAGACCTAGAGAACTGTTCTAGAAGGAACAATCTGCGAGTGGTCGGTATCCCAGAAGCAATCCCAGCTAGAGATCTAGTCGCTCTATGTGAACGGGACTTGCCGGAAGCTCTTGGTCTAAAAGGCACTTGTAAAGTAGAAAGGGCACATCGCCTTGGCCCAGACCTTCGTAGTAGGAACAGAGCCCACCATGCAACAGAAATTCCAGAACAACTGCAGGAACGGCCCCGCCAGATCATTGTGAAGTACCTGGATTTTACCGACAAGGTCGCAATTCTCAGGGCTTTCAGGCGACTAAAGAGAGATCTAACCTTCAAGGGCCGGAGGGTTTTGATCTTTGAAGACTTCTCAGCTGAAGTTGTCAGGAGGCGCAGGGCATTTTCACCCATCTGTTCGGCCCCGTTTCAAAAACACATAAAGTTCGCGCTACTATATACCGGAAATATTAAAAAGTCTTTCATGAGAATGGAAATATTTCAACCTTTGCGTCACCCGGGGAGGCGAAAGCCTTCCTAGACAGGCTGAACCCATCAGAGCCTAAACCGTCTCCATCATTGAGCCCCAAGAGACCCTCGCCCTCTACAAGGTTCCACCTCCTAGCTGCCGACAACTCTGACTCTGACGAAGAAGAAGCCCACGCAGCTCAGGCCATGACTCCGAATGAACAGAGGAAACGCTCTGCCTCTAAGCTGGGGGACTGAGGAGGGGGGATGATCCAACAGGAGTTGGTTGTACCCTACAACGGCCCTCTGGCTCGGTTCGGTTAATTGTCTGAATATGTCTTGTGCATATATTGTAGATTTTCTTGCAGGCTTCGTTTCGCTTTTTGTCTGTTTGGCTGGGGGCATTGGGAGTGTCTTTTCTTTTTCCTGGTGTACGAGTTCTCCTCGATGGAAAAAAGTGAAGTCTCTAAGCACTTTTTTTGGATGGAGGATAATTCTTCCACACCTCCTCCCGAGTGCCCCTGGTCTGTTGACCGTATGTTAAACATGTTATCTGTTGTTCAAAAATGTTCCCCCACCAGGGACCGCAATGCCTTTCTTACTCCTCCCCTAGGTTATGAATATTATAACTTGGAACGTTAAAGGCCTTCGCTCCCCAAGTAAACGAACTATGGTTCTAAGACATCTGAAACGGTTAAGGGTAGACATAGCACTCTTGCAGGAGACCCATCTAGCCAAAGAGGATTTTGACCGCATGAGACGCCTATGGGTGGGACAGGTGTTTGGGACTCTCCAGGATCAAGTAAACAAGGGCAGGGTGCTGATCCTCATAGGGAAGGGCGCCCTGCGATGGGAGGGTTCTCACCATGAGAACGGATCAGGACGGGAGGTGGGCCCCTCCATATCAGTTCCAGTTGGGGGGAAGAACTTCTGTCTATCCATAATGTCTATGGTCCAAATTCAGAGAGCACCTCTTTCTTTAACTCCCTTACTCCCCGGATTCTTGCAGATGTCTCGAGTCATAAAGTAGTTGGAGGGGACTTTCATCTAGTCATAAATGGTAAAGATAGGGACGTCAGCATAAAGAAGGCTTCTTTATTCACGAGTCACAGGTACAAAACAAGGTGCAACGTTTCGGCTCAAAATAGCAAGACAGAGCCTTCTCAAGCTATATACACGTGCTTACAAGTACTCATTATATACTAAACACCAACTAGTATCTGATTCACGTACTAAACATCAAATGTACAAACACATCATCAATTATAGTGTGACAGTGGATAATCAATTAAACATAATGTGTACAAACAACATATATAGAAAAAAACTATCGATCATAAAAAACATAATAAATCCTATCATTATGCTTAACACAGGGGGACCAATCAATGGGGTAACGGCACTCGGGGTCTTCCCCAGCCACTGCGCTGCTTTCCTACCGCGCATGGCAACAAAACTTAAAGGCAATGAATTTTCGCTGCGTCTAAGGGGCCCCTCTAAACGGAAGCGGCCCATCTGTAAAGCGCCTGCTCAATGCCCGTCTATTGCGTTAGGCTTACAGGTACATCGGATTAATCCCCAGTATCGGCATATCGCCATAACTATGTGGTTAAAAATACTTAAAGATCCTTATACAAGTGAAGAATACGCCCGGGATGTAAAAATTTTTATTTAGTGTCCCTAGGATACTTATAGAAAACAGGGCAAAATATATCTAACTCCACGATCCACCCAAAACCGTATGAGAGAAACGGGGGTCTAAAATTGACATGTTCCCTGCTGAGCAGTGGCACAATCATACCTCCAAACCCAAGTGTGAGTGGGGATAATGTGCGGGCTTCAATGGGGGACATTTTTAACCTTAGTCGGGGGTGATCCAAAATTTTGGACAATGCAATTCAACAGATGAATCAGTGAGATCGATTTTTTTTGCGTTAGAATCGGGGGGAGGAGAGGCCCCAGGGGGGGGTGGGGAAGCATATAGAACAAAAAAAAAAAAAATATAGAGGGGGGGACGAAAAAACAGAGGGGGAATCTAACAGGCCAACTACCAGGGGGCACCCTCAGAATTTGGGAGTGGACAAAATTTGGGGTTAATATTTCGTCAACTAATCTTTCAGCATTAGAGGTTCATGTTTTTAAATAAGGGATTGTGTTTAGTCCTTCCCCCAATTTTTGGACGGGTTTCCCAAATTCGAAGGGGGATTTGCGAATTTTTTTAGACGTCTACTTTTGAAAAAGTTTTTTTTCATGATAAAGATGGGGGGGGAGGCCTTGGAGGTGAGTCCTGATTTTTAAATGTTTAGTATTGTCTGTTTAAGAGATCTTGATCAAAAAAGTGAAAAGGAATTTATTTCCACCAGCCCAATCATATGTGGAGCCCTATTTTAAGCTAACTCCCAGAAAAATTGGGGGGTGTTGGAACCAGGAGGTTTACTAGACTTTCTAACTTGTCGGGGGGTTGGAGGGTCCCTTAAAAAGGCTTGAGGGGAGAAACCATTGAAAAGTGATAAAACCAGCTGAAAAGGGGGGAGCAGTCGTGGTGATGGTTTGGGGTAAAAATATGACCTTGAGATTTGTCGTCAGTAAAAGATGGGGGAATTTTTTCTGAGTTGAATGGGGCCCAAAATTTAAAAAATCAGGGGAAGGGAAAAAATAAATGAGGTTGTGGTTAGTGAAATTTTTGCAAGAAAATTATTGTTGAAAAAATTGGGGAATTTTTCCTTTTAAAATTACTTCCCCGGTCAACCAGACTTTTTGTTCTCCCCAAAAAATTCACAAAGAGCTTGTTGATCCCCCGGGTACCCCCAAATAGTATCCGGTGGGGGTCTTTATTTAGTAATATAGCCATCTTTTTTGGAAAAAGGTCCTGAAAAACTTTTCCCACGACTGCCCCTTTTCCTATTTTTCAAAGATAAATTGACTTTATATGAAAGGGTAAAAGGAAGTTGTTTTGGGCCTGTTGATTTTTTCTGAAATCATTTGATGTGTTTCTTTATACACCTAAATTTGATCCTCGGCGGGTTTCTTTCTGCAGTGTCTGCGGCGCTGCCCGGTGCAGGGTGTGTTCCGGGTTACTTCAATTCATCCTCACCTTTTGGGGAGATTGTTTCGGGAGGGAATTATTTTTTCTTTGGGGACAAGTTTTTTTTAAAGAGGGGAAACAGCCATGGGGTCCAATGGGGGCCCCCACTTATGCTAACATCTATATGGCTGTATTTGAGGTTTGAATGTGTAAAATTTGGTTTTCGGGGCACACCCTGCGTGGTGGCGCTACTTAATAAACCTTTTTTTTCTGATTTGGGGAAGGTCCAGTGAGGAATTGGAACCCTTTTTCCACTTATTCTTGAATCGGTGTTAGATCGGGTTTTACAGTTCCCCAAATTTTTTCCCTTGGGGAATCGACCCAAAATTTTTGGATTGAAGGTCTACATAAAGGGACAATAAAATTGGAGCCGGATTTGTATGTAAAGAGACAGACAAAAAAAAATTTTTTACGATTTGACAGCTATCACCCCAAGACTTAAAAAATTTTTCCCTCCCCCCTGGACCCCCAAATTATTGAGATAAGGGAATGTGTCAGAGGCCCCCCAGGGAGATGTCAAAGGGGAGGAAATGTGCAATAATTTTCATACGGGAGAGGTTCCTAGGTCATTTTGTATAGTTTAAAAGGAGGGGGTTTTAAAGGGGGTTAGGGGGAATCGGGACACTCTAAAGCCCCGGGTAAAAAAAAAAACCTTTTGAGAATCCCATTTGTGACTACGTTTGATAGTTTAGGTCCTAGGATAGCAAAAATTTTTAAAGGAAAGAAGGCATATTCAAAAAAAAAGGGCTTCCCACATATTGTAAAATTTTTTCGATGTCCGATGATGGCCAAGAAGGAGTGGGAATTTTGAGGGAAAAATTTGTGAAATTTTGACCTTTCCCTCTCCTTTGGGTATGCGACAATCTTTTCTTGGGGAAAAAAAAGGGATGGGAAATTTTTCCCATGCCTTAACTGCTGAAAATTGCAACAATTTGTTTTTAAAGGGGATGTATTTCATATCCATTTAAGGGTTTTTAAAAATTTAAGATTAAGGGGAGTTTCATTGTCGTCCCCTCTTATGCTACCCTATAGATTGTTTGGGCCCCTTTTGAAAAGATTTATTAGGAGAGAAAAACAATGGGGTAGGAGAGAATTAATAAGCATAAGAGCACAATATAGAAAAAATGGATCTACCCTGGGGGACGTAAATTTTCTTTTGAATGTAATCATTCTTTCGCTCAATTAAGATTCAGGTGAAAATCTTTGTTCCCATTTTAAGAGGGGGGGAAAAACCGTGAGAAATTATACTGAGGAAAAAATTTAAAAGGGTGGATTTTTGAATTAGACCTTTTTAAAAATCCCATTGCCTGAATATGGGTTTTAAATTTTATGTAAGATCAAAAATACTTCTGTTTAAGGATGGTTTTGTGTTTGGGTTTATGTTTTTTTTTTTAAATTATTTTTAATCACTTTTCACAAATTTTTTTAATTTTTATCCCCTTGGGGTTTGAAGTGGGGGGTGGGATCAATCGGTGGTGTTCCTATGGTGATGGGCGTCTCCCTTTTTTTTCAGTTTTTTTTGTTTTATGTTTGGCTAGGTACACTGTTTTCTTGGGGTTAGCAAAATATGGAGTAAATGAAAAAATATGCATAAATAATTTAGCATATATTGTGCATTGTCAAAAATTTTTGGACCCAAATTCGACTGAAGGGTTAAAATTTTCCCCCCTTTGGGAACCCCTGCCATTTTCCCCACTCACACTTGGGGTGTTGTGAGGGGATTTATTGTGCCACTGCTCAGCAGGGGACGGGTGTCTATTTTAGGGCACCCTTTCTCTGCAAGTCGGTTTTTGTGGATCGTGGGTGATAGATATTATTGCCCGTTGTCTTTAATTTTATCCAGGGACAATAAAAAATAATTTTTTACATACCGGCGTTTCTTAAATAGTATAAAGGGTTTTTAATGTATTCTTTAGGATCCCACAGTAGTTTTTGGCGAAATCCCATACTGTGGGGTTTTAAACGAGTGTTTCCTGGAAAACCTTAAAGCAAAAAGCCCGGGATTGAGCAGGCGCATTGGGCAGGGTTGAGGCCGCTTCCGGTTTTTTGAGCGTTTCCCCTTTGAGCATGCGCAGTTTTATTGCCCTGGTTGAAGTCTTGTTGCCATGCGCGGGGTGAGTGCAGACATGCGCCCGTGGCTTAGGGGAAAACGCGGAAATGCCGGGTTTCCCATTGATTGGTCCCGCTCTGTGTTTTAAGCAGTAAGTGTAGGGGTTTATTATGTTTTTTATTTATCGATTTTATTATTTCTAAAATATGTTGTTGTACCCATTATGGGTTTTAAAAAATTTTTCCACTGTCACACTATTAAATTTTTGATGTGTTGTATTGGTTGTTGGTGAATCAGATGACTATTGGTTTTTTTTTTTTATTTTAAAGAGATATTGAAAAACACGTTTTATTTGCCTTTTGGGAAAAACTTTGTTGCTATTTTTGAGCCGAAAAAAAGTTGCACCTTGTTTTTTACCTGTGACTGTGAATAAAAGAACCTTCTTTATGTGACGTCCCTATCTTTATCATTTCGGACATTTGACGGTGGATATGGGCCAAACCAACCTAAAAGGACAGTTACTGATCGTGGCTTTTTTGTGGTATTTATTGAGGGATTTCAGTGCTGACCCATTTACATTTTGTTGCTTTAATCTAGTCATGTCACAAGCGGAAGACAGGAAAAGAGATAACAGGGACATGAGGGGACCGCATACGAGGAAATCGATGCTCTCTTCCTTTTTCCAAAAAAATCTAGAAAATTTGTTGATGGATGGCGGGTCTTGAACCCTGATGGGAGAGGTATTCGCACTTTTTTACACCCCCACAACTAAATTTGGGCTAGAAATTTAATCGTATTCACCCCAAAAAGGGTTTTTCTTTAGGGTTGAAGGGGAAAATTTTGTTGGGACCTGGTTTATCCTTTACCAATCACCTGTCATTTTTGCTCTTCAGAATTTAACCCGGGGGGGTCTGAGTACCCTTGGAGATTTCCCTCCTTCCTGACGAGAGACGGGGGAGTTTAGGGTGCTTTGCAGGGGGGGGTGGGAAAAGGAAAATAAAATACTCTGATAATAAAGGGCCCCTCCAAAATTCCCCCAGCTATTCTGGGGGCCAGCAAAAGCCCGTATCAGAGGAAGAAAAATTTTTTACCTCTCAAAATTTTAGGAAACCAAAATGAAGGGGAAGCTTGGTCCCTTTGGGGAAAAAAACCTTCGGGGGAAAATAACAAAATTCTTGCTTCCCCATCAGTACATTCAAAAAAAAAAAAGGGCGACAGCCAAGAAAGAGTACGAAAATGTGGGTAGAAAAAGGAGGCAAAAATTTAAAAAAAACCCGTTCAGACGCTCATTTCTTCCGTTTTGGGAACAAGCCGGGGGAAACTCCTGGCAAAAACTCGCTAGGGGCCCACCCTTCCCGTCCCCTTTCCCAACCCCCAAATCATCAGGAAAGGGGTTCTCCAAAAAAAAAGGGGGGGGAAGATGTTTTGGAGATATTGCGTCCTTCTACCCAAAAACTATATGCAGAAGAACACCTCGACGGCCCCAAAAGGGCAAAAGAATGGGCTGAATAAGGGTAGATCTTCCAGGCCTTTTGGGAAAAGGGGTTGGGGGGGGTTTGGGGGCTTTCCCAAAGAAATTGGGGGAAATTGAGACAGGAATCTCAAAAATTTTAGAATTTTAAAAAATCAACCCGGGTTTGGGTGGGTTTACTGGGGAATTTTTCAAATCTGTAAAAGCTCAGATTGCCCCCACGCTCCAAGCCCTGTTCAATTCCTATCTAGTAGGATCACCGATCCCTAAGGTAATTAACACTGCCCATATTTTAAAATTTTTACCCCAAAAGGGGGTAAAGACCCCCCACAGCTTTCCCTATAGGAACCCATCTCTCTATAAAGTTTTTATCTCAAGCTACCCGGGGAATAATAAAGGCAGACCCCCTTTTTCCCCCTTTATTCCTAGACTAATTTGGACCAAACCAAAGGGGGGTTTTTTTTTAGGGGAATCGGCGGTTTTTGGGAATGTGGGGAAAAGTTCTTTCCCTTTCCCTTTATGAGGTTAGAAAAACCCACAAAGTCATACTACCCCAGCCTTGGAAAACCCTTGATACGGAAAAAAAGGGGTTTGATAGCATTGATGGGGGGGGATGAACTTTGGTCCTAGACAAAAATTTGGGTTTTCTAGGCCCTTTCAGAAAACCCCCTTTCGGCACTTTTCCAGAACCCGGGAAAATTGAATATCTCTCCGGGGTTCCTCTCGCAAACCCCCTTTTTGTAGCCAGGGGTAACCCGGAGGGATGCCCTCTTTCCCCCACTTGTTCATTTTGGCAGTAGAACACCTTGGGTAGGTTTTTGAAATTGTTTTACGACATTCGGGGGGAATCACTATTAGAAACCAAGAAATGAAATTGGGATTGGGTTTCGGACGAAGGGCATTTTCTTTTTGGAACACCCCGAGAGAGTGCGCCCTACTTTGCCCGCATCAATTGAGAGTCTTTAGAGAATGTTTGGGTTTTAAAAAAATTTAAAGAACGAAGTTTGGAACTCCTGAGTCTGACCTTCCCCAAAACCTTTCCCTCAAAATTTCAAAGGGCCCCGGCTGCCCCCTGTCAATTGCCAAAAAAATCCATCAAGTATTTTTGGAAACCTAATAGGGGAAATTTCCCCGGGAAACCCATACCAATAAAAATAACCCCCCCCCCCATATTAAAAAATTTTTAGAGAGCTACCCCGATGGGGCAAAGGGCTCCCCCTTTCTTTTTTTGGGAGGAAAATGCCATTTAATACGCATGGTTAGCTTCCCCAGGCTGTTATATCCACTCCAGACAATCCCCCTCTTATTAAAACATTCAGATACCAGAATCTTAACATCTAACTTTACCAGATTCATATGGGCATCAAAGAGACCTAGGATTGCCATCTCAAAACTTATGCTGCCTAGAAGGTGTGGGGAGTGAATTTTCCCGACATCCGTAAATACAATCTGGCATGTGTTTTTAGACACTGTGCATATTGGATAAAGGGTACCTCCTACCATTCAAATTTCGAGCTGGAGGCATGCCTGGCAGCCCCGTGGGACCTCGCAGCTCTTTTACATACAAGATACTCCGATATCCCAAAGACCATAAGGTCATGCATATTGATGAGAGACACTATAGCGACCTGGAGGGCCTGCCGGAAATTATTCAAATTGCCTGCTATTTTGAGCAAGCATATGCCCATCTTAGGACATCCGGAGTTTAGACAAGGTTTGAAGAATGCTCACCTCACTTCGTGGCGAGAAAAGGGCATAGTTAGGGTAGGATCCCTCTTAACCAAGAGACAGAATGATATTTGCAACCTCCTGTCGTTCGAAGAGGCACAGGGTATATTCCAAATCCCCAATTCCCACTTTTTGACTTACGGCCAGGTTGCCAGTTTCTTAAAAAAGAGGGTTATTCGTCTTAATGCGGAATGTATACCCAACCCATTTGATGCGGTCCTTGGTCCGACTTCGAGTCATCACTCTTTATCTGACATATATAGTCAGCTGAGAGAATTAGACAAGCAAGGCTGTGAGGGGAAGCTGTTTAGCGCCTGGGAGAAACTCTTTCCAGACGTCGATATACCAACCTCCATAATGGAGGGTTGGAGGCAAACCTGTAAGGCGGTTATCAACGAAAAATGGCGAGAAACACATTTCAAATTTATACACCGGGCCATATATTGGTTCAACATACCCCCTCACACCCTGGCTCCCGATCGCATACTGGCCTGTCCTAAATGTAATCAACCTAATACTGATTTGATACACAGCATGTGGTTCTGCCCAGACACACAGGTCTTCTGGAACTCCCTGGTATCAGCCTTGAAGTCATCTGGGGTTTTGGAGCTCCCTTCTACCCCCAAAGCGTTGCTGTTCCATGATCTGCCAGAGGGATCAAAACAACGAGCCCTTCTGCAGCTTATTCTATTAGCAGCAAAGAGATCTCTTTGCTGTCCAGATGGCTCGAGAAGGAGACACCCACCATAAGTGATGTCCTGTCCCAGGTAAAGCATTACCTGCTCATGGACCGTATGGAGGCCGAAATGAGCAAACTTTCTCAGACTGAAAAGTTCTTTGCCAAGTGGACTCCTTTCATAACAGCCTTTCTGGATAGGGACGAGATCAAAACCTTAGTGCTTCCGTTCAAGTTGACCAAGTGGTATATGGAGAGAGAGCTGACTGGTTCGCTGGGGATACTTAAAATTTAGAAGTGGACGCATCTGTCTAGAACACTCTGGGGAGCGGGGAAAACCTATGCAAGGCCACAGATTGATATGACCAGGCCGAGTTTGCCGCTAACATCAACAAACATAATGTCCTTGGTGGAAAAGTTGAAAGTTGTAAGGTTATTTGTTTGTCATTACTGTAGAGTTACCAATTTACTCATTAGCTCTGTCACATGCTATGACCACTTTGGGACATGATAGTATTCCTATCTTACCCAGTCCACAGATGATATCTAGAATTTGGATTCAGCTTTTTACTGTGTCGAACAGGTGGATGTAAACCCTAAAGTGTAATAATTGATTTTAATATCTGGAATGGTCATTTCCTGTAACCCTGTATTTTATGCATGTAGTCGGTCTTATTGTGACAGTGTGACTTTATTTTTTCATTTTCATTCTTGAAATCAATAAAAAGATGTTTTAAAAAAATGGCAAAATCCCTATGACGTCTGGGAAAAAGTTGGTGAGATGATTTATAAAGTGCACTCGCCATCTCCCATGTAAATCTACTTAGACCCTGGAATTACAGAGAAGCTTTCGTTGCTTTGAGTCAACCTAGGAAGGTTTCTAGTAACGAGCTACCAGAGGTCCGTATCTCAGACTCGTTGTCAGCAGTCTAGGTACAAGAAGTAAAAGCGTTCTTGGGGAAAAAGAGAGACTTTTTTCTGACTTACCACTAGTGTCATAACCCATGACATAGTGACTAAGTCAGGCCAAAAGGTGAGACTGCAACAGGTGATCACGGAAAAGGTACAAAATTGACTGTCGCTAGGGGTAATAGTGGTTGGTGAACCCCATAGTTCTCATTCCCAAATCAGATAGCAGCTTAAGATTCAGCAATGACTTTAGGAAACTGAATATCTAAATTTGATGCGTACCCTATGCCAAGAGTGAACGAGTTGATAGAAAGGTTGGGGCCCGCCAGGTATATCACCGTTCTGGACCTTACAAAGGAATAGCCGGGTATTATAGAATGTTTTTACCACACTTTGCCTCAGATGCAGCTTTCCTAACAGACTTTACTAAAGTCCTTAATGGTAAGGTGAGATGAGAAGGACAGAAGAAGCTGAACGATGTGCTATGTAAAAGACCTGTATTAAATGCCCCTGATTTCAAAGCAGAATTTGTAAAACATGCCTCTAATGTCTCTCCTGTCCCAGATGGTTGATGGAGAAGAACACCCAGTGGTTTATTTAAGCAGAAAGTCGTGAGATGCTTAAAAGAACCACAGGGAGGGAATGTCAAGCTCGTAATTGGGCAATTGAGTCTCTAGGGTATTATCTGGTGGGGAGACAGTTTAGAGTGACCACAGACCATTCCCCACGAAAATTGATGGCCCGAAATGAGGGGAAAAATGCCAGGGTAATGAGGTGGTTTCTCATCTTACAAGATTTCAAATTTTGTATAGACAATCACCCCGATTCCCCATAAGCTAATGTGGACACACTCATTGTTTGAAGGCAGAAGGTGCTGAACAGAGGGAGGTGGGATATGTAGGGTGGCAGCTGGAAAGTCCATAATGTTGTGTATATTCCACCCAGATTCCTCACATACAACTGGTAAGGTTGCATGGTCCTGCCTCTAGTAAGTGGCAGTGACAGGTCACTAAGGTTACTTGGCCTTGGTGAAGTGGGAGCCATCCGTTTATATTGTGTGAGGCACAGTAAGTGGTTGGCCTTCATTTAACAGTTAATATGGCTGTTTCAACCGATCCGGGTCAGCTCTTACTGGGAGTAGTCAAAGTGTTGGGTGGGTGACTACTCCCCATGTTTCAGGCCAGAGTTTGGCTGGCCTTTATAAGTCAGTTGACTAGGTGGAGTCAAATACACACACAAACTATGCATATGTGAATACACACAATGTATACATTTACATACAATGTAAATAAATTAATGTATTCACTGCTCAAAAAATAAAGGGGACACTTAATCAATACAAACTCCAAGTCAATGACACTTCTGTGAAATCAACCTGTCCAGTTTTGAATAAACACTGATTGTGAATAAATTTCTACTGCTGTTGTGAAAATGGAACAGACAACATGTAGACATGATAGGCAATTAGTAAGGCAATCCCTATGAAGAAGTGGTTCTGCAGGTGGTGATCACAGACCATTTCTGAGTTATCATCCTTTTTGATGGTTTTTGGTCACTTTTGTATTTTGTTATTGCGCTTACCCCTAAAGGTAGAATGAGGCGATGTCTACAACCTACAGAAGTTCCTCAGGAAGTGCAGCTCCTCCAGGGTGGCACATCAATGCGAGCTGTGGCAAGAAGGTTAGCTGTGTGTGTCAGCGCAGTGTTCAGAGCATGAAGCATATACCAGGAGACAGGAGAAGTGGAGGCCATAGGAGGGCAAAAACCCAGTAGAAGGACCGCTAACTACTCCTTTGTGAAAGGAGGAACAGGAGGAGCAGTGAAAGAACCCTGCAAAATAACCTCCAACAGACTCCATGATAGTGGTAAAAGGGCCACAAGTCGGAATTGTGTCTGTCTGCAACATCTACTATTACGAGCGGTTTTGCAGTGGGTCAGTAATGGTGTGGGGAGGAATTTCTTTGGAGGACAGCTGCCAGATGTATCCTGACTCCCATTAGGCACTGGTATTAGATTCTCAGACCCATTATAAGACTATATGTAGGTGCAGTGGGCCCTGGGTTCCTTCTGATGCAGGACAATGCAAGGCCTCATGTGGCTGAAATGTGTCAGTACTTCCTGCATGATTAAGGCATTGATGCTATGGAATGGCCTACCCAGGCCTGAATCCGATCGAGCACATCTGGGACATCATGTTGAGTTCCATCCACCAACTACACGTGGCACCACAGATTGTCCAGGAGTTAAATGATGCTTTAATCCAGGTCTGGGAGGAGATTCCTCAGGAGAACATCCGTACCGTCATCAGAAGCATGCCCAGGTATTGTAGGGAGGTCATACAAACACGTGGAGGCCACACATACTACTGAGCCCCATTTCCTTGTCTTGAGATACTTCCACTGAAGTTGGATCAGCCTGAAATTTGATTTTTCACTTTGATTTTGAATATCATTTCAAACCCAGACTTCATTGTGATTTCATTGATCATTTTTATGTTTTATTGTTCTTCACATATTCCACTATGTAATGAGTAAAGAGTTGAATGAAATATTTCATTCATTGAGTTCTAGGATGTGCTATTTTAGTGTTATCTTTATTTTTTGGATCAGTGCATATTTATTCTAGACTATGTTGGAAAAATAGCATTCCGGAAGTTATCACCAGGCTGCTTTTCGTTTTTGATCCGTCTATTGCCATTTTTTCATCCCCCCGCAAAAAAAAAAAAAGAAGTCAAATCAGGTATTAGCTTTGAAAAAAAAAATATGTTTGGTTCCTGCAGGGATTTGAGCCCAGGACCCCTATACTGAAAGGCAAAAGTGCTAACCGCTACATTGTTGCTTGTCATTGCAGTTGTATTTTAGGCTACTTGACTTTACATAAACAGCCCTCTGATTAGAGACTTTGGAACTAATACACTAGTGGGAGAAGGCATGGTGATGTCAAGTTTGCGGGGATGCATTATGTAGTTCAAATAAATCAATCATGCCACCTACTGAAGCCACTGAAGGTTGCAGATAGGACAAAGCCAAGAATGATCTGCCTTTGCAGTGAAACGCCTTTAAAGTGAACATATCAGTAAGCGTTTCAACAATGAAAACAAGATCATGATAAATATTATTTTCTTCTGCGCTGTATATGATTATAGAAGGCAGCCATTGTATCTAAGCTGCTTTTATCAGAGATAGGCTTTACTCCTGGACATACACTATGGACAGGAGCTGACTCACTGACTTCTATGGGAGAGTGTTTGAGGCAGTAACTATCTCCTCTTGTGAATGGTGATAAGCCGTGTTATCTACACATTGGTGTCACCTTCCATTGTAATCCATCTGTGATGATAATGAGGAGACTCTTCTCTACAGAAGAGGAAGTGTCAGCCTACTATTAGGCTTAGTGACCACAGTGAGACCTGCAGGAGTTCAGGATTATGCTTCATATATAAACAATAGGTTATTTTCTGCTGACACATTCCCTTTAAATCCCCAACATGGCCGCCAGTGCCAACCTGCACCCCAAGTAATAGGGAAGATAACCCAGCTCTATCTCCTTACCTTGTGACATAAAAGGCCGGTGATTCTCCAGATCCTCCATCTTGATCTCCTTGTACAGATCCTTGTGTCCTTCTAAATACTCCCACTCCTCCATGGAGAAATAGACAGCGACCTCCTGACACCGTATAGGAACCTGACACACAAAATGATACGGTCATCACCCAGACCCCTCCAGTGGCGTTACTGTATAATGTCCCAGCATTCCCAGCAGCAGCAGCGTCACCTCTCCAGTCAGCAGCTCCGTCATCTTGTTGGTGAGTTCTAGGATCTTCTGCTTATTGTCCCTCTCATGTATCAGTGAGTGCGGGGGAGGCTCTATGATGGGGCCCCGGCTCCATCCTCCTGACACACAGGGACAGCTGCTGGGGGCCACACAGTCACCTGAAGTCTTCTTCACTACTGTGTAATCCTGTGTATGGAGAGAAATCCCTGGATCAGTGACCGATCTCCAGAAATCTAGTGACTAGAACTAATATTATTCCTGCACTGAGAGACGTCCAGGACACGTGTGGACTTCTGAGCTGTGACTTCCCCTGATAACTTCCTCTGGCAGAGAGGTCCATAGTCTCACTGCTCTTACAGTAAAGAATCCTCTTCTATGTTTGCTACCCCTTGTTATAATATGTTCTCCATTTCCTTCTTTCCTCCAGGCTATATAAACCAGTGTTACATAACCACTCCAGTTCCTCCCTCCTCCTCCTTCATTCATAAGAAATTGTTTTCAGGTACACTGTGGTGCCAGTAATTATGTTTATCTACATTTTCATACATGTTTATGGCTTATGCAACCTGTTCTGTTAGGTCACATGACCTACTGTCTGATTGGCTGATAGACAGTGTTTTAGATGCTGACAAGAATTCTGTCTCTCTGTGCATTTCCATGAGACTGACTTTGAACTTCCCATAGGATTGCATAGAGAGTTTCACTTCGGGTCACACAAGCATGCTGTGTGTGTGTCAGCAACTTCTATTGAACTAAAGGAAAAAAAAATCTGGAGTGATCTTTCAAGCTGAAGACCTTCCACCATTCTGTAATCTGATCTTTACCCAGATCTAAATTGTTGATGTTTTTTTTTATTGATAAAGACTCCAGACGTGACCGCAGTGTTCATCATTAGTATAAAGAGGGAGGATGTGACCCCTGACCAGAGCTCTAGTGACCCCACATCTGGAATGCTAAGGTCAGTGCTGGAGACCAGATACAAAAAGACATTGGTAAAATAGAAGGGTCCAGAGATGGGCTCCAAGGTCCTAAGCCCAAAACTTATCAGGAGAGACTAAAAGAATTGTATTGTCTGAGGAAAAGAAAGGACAATATGGAAACCTTTACAAATGTGGTTGGAAAATCAACAGTGACTGTAAACCTGCCTGGGATCAACATGATCTATTCTGAGATATGAGTAAGAAGGACATAAAGTAAGAGCCGTCTAGATGGACCATGTGCTCTTCTGTGACGTCATCTTCTAGGTTCCTATGTGAATGACAAAATAGTGAAATAAACCCGACCATCTGATTCCCTTGGCTCCTCCAGGCTGAACCCGACCATCTGATTCCCTTGGCTCCTCCGGGATGAACCCAACCATCTGATCCCCTTGGCTTCTCTGGGCTGAACCCGACCATCTGATGCCATTGGCTCCTCCTGGCTGAACCTGACCATCTGATTCCCTTGGCTCCTCCGGGCTGAACCCGACCATCTGATTCCCTTGGCTCCTCCGGGCTGAACCCGACCATCTGATTCCCTTGGCTTCTCCGGGCTAACTCCGACCATCTGATTCCCTTGGCTCCCCTGGGCTAACCCAACCCTCTGATTACCTTGGCTCCCCCAGGCTGAACCCAACTATCTGATTCCCTTTGCTCTTCCGGGCTGAACCCGACCATCTGCTTCCCTTGGCTCCTCCGGGCCCTCTCTTCCTCGGTATAACAGGCGACTCGCCATTCTCATTGCTCCTATAACATTACTACGGCTGCATTGGTTCCCATGATACATAACTGACCATACTGGGGGCTGAGCTTCAGGTTTTCCGTTGCTCAGTTCATGACTTAGAAGCTCCTGAAGCTTACACAGGACGCTGGATTCCTCCTATTATGGATTTTCTCTTCTATCATTGACTTGTTAGATAATAAAGATGATAGAAATATAGAGAAGTTTACCTCTCCGGTCACCAGGTGGAGGATCTCCAAGGTGAGGTCTAATATTCTTCTGCTGATTTCATTCCTGTCCGCGTCCATCCTTGGTGGGTCATTCAGGAGAAGGAACGCTGTGTATGTGAATAGGAGAAAACTGGATGAACTGGAAGGTTCTAGTACTGCAGGCGGCTTTATGGAGAAAGGAGGGGCCCCAAATCCTACAGGGGCCACATCATGTGTGACATACAGAACCTCTGGGGGCAGAGGAGAAGCAGCTTCTCAGAGCCATCACCACATGGATACAGGGTATTCCCAACACATCCACAGGATATTCCATAATGTCTGATAGATGAGGGCCCCACCTCTGGGGGCCGCGCTCGGCTGTGTCTGTAACTCCTATAGAAGTGAATGGAGAGACCCCTGTACATGTGTGGCCACCTCTCTGTTCATTCTCCACCTGGATGCAGTGGCCCCATCTCCATGAGGGTCGGGTCTGTTCTCCAGAGGCGAGACCCTCATCTATCAGACATTTATGGGAGACGCTGTGGATACATCAGAAATGTCCATGTTGGGAAAACCCCTTTATGTTATAACTGATGAAGGACTTGATGCATCAGGTGAGAAGAGCAATATGAAGCCATTTCCCCAGACAGTGAGGACCTGACACACGGCTGATACTGGGGGAGGGCGATTCATCACAGTGATTGGGATAATTCACCATTTCAAGCTTTATTAACAATCAGACGCTGCACAGTAAATGTGTCGGCCTCACTGAATGCTGACAATGAGCAGAAGCCTCAGCGGGGGGCGCTGTGTATCACTGACTCCACACTGACTGGATTATATGCTTCTGGTTGTCGCCCCCGATCAGTGGCAGCTGCGCCCCAAGGCTTGTGTGTGACCCCACAGTGACCAGGACGGGTGCGGAGCGTTGGAGCCTCAGTGCTGCTCATGTACAATGCACGGGGGACGATCTCTGTGTAGCAGCAATAACTCTACTAGGACAGACGGCGGCGGAGCTACAGCTGTTATCACTGAGGAGAGAAAGCCGCTGATCTCCAGGAGAAGCTCCAGGGATGAAACCCAACCTGCCCGCTCCTCCTCTCCTCACAATCATCTCTCCAGACAAGGACCTGGCCCTGAGCTTCTCCAGCCCGACCCTCACAGACACCCAGGAAATGTACAGAGAGGAGAAGAACCTTCCAGAAGGGTCAGAATAATGGAGGCGTCCTCTTCAGGGCGTCTCGCCTACTGCGGGGGCATTGATGGTAGAAGAGGCATCGCCGCACATCACAAGCCGCACAGACGTCCAATATCAGCTCACCTGCCCGCTGGAATCCTGGGAAATGTGATAACATTGAGCATCAGCAATACTGCAGTATTATACAGCAAGAGCTGGAGGACCTGCGATGATGTCACCACCATGTGATCAGTCACATGAGGGGGCGGGGTCAGCAGTGGTGGGTGAAGGACCTGTGATTATGGTCATGTGACATGATGACATCCTCACAGGTCCTTCAGCCACCTCAATTCTCTCCTCTCCACCCTCTTGTCACCTCTGAGTGTGAAGCACACAGCGGCCGGAGGAGAGAAGGGAGGAGAGAAGGGAGCGCCCGGGACACAATCCAGTCAGGACATAATGGACACCAGGACGGGTGAGGTTTTGTTCCTTTTTCCTCGGGGTAGTTCAATATTTACGGTTCGGGGCGTCTGATTGTTAATAAAGCTTGAAATGGTGAATTATCCCAATCACTGTGATGACTCGCCCTCCCCCAGTATTAGCCGTGTGTCAGGTCCTCACTGTCTGGGGAAATGGCTTCAGATCACCTGACAATAGGGGCATTGATCATGTATTAAAACATCCGGGGCCCAAGCCCTCTGTGTTACATTTTGCACAAAAGGGCTGGGTTCACACAGCATTTTTCACACCACATTGTGAATGGCAGCATGTGTTTCTACTGTGAAATAATGTATGTTCCTAATTGTCCATAAATATAGTGAAAGAAAAAAGAGGCTCTGCACCGCTTCATAATGGATCCTGACCTCGTGATAGATATAGACCCCATTTTTAGCATCCAGCCCACAGAACATATTCCTTCTTATGTTTCTGATAGAACTAAAAAACTGAGTCTAAGGGAAATATACTGGATGTACCGTATTAATACCCTTAAACCTTATGGCCTCAATGAAGCCCAAGAGACAATCATCTAAATTATATAAATACGCTTTTACATTCATATCTCACATATTTTAATAAACTTATAGAATTAAATATTATTTTTTACACATTTCTAATATACATACATTCATAATTTTTATTAGATAATATAATGTTTTAGGAATTGATATAATAGTCTTTTAATTGTATTATATATGTCTTTTTTGTGAATGAACGGAATGTTTACAAATGTTACAAACTAAGCCTCGTTCTGATACAAATGTGTATAAATAGTGCTCTTTTTGTATTGAATACTAAGCATCTGAGGAAGCGGACCTTGTTCCGTGAAACGCGTAATGCTTTGTTAAATAAACCCTTGTATCTTACACTTTCACATTTGAAAAGTGTTTCTTCCCCCGTAGCGCTCCTACAAGCTATCCCCAACTATAGTTTTTGGCTCTCCAAAACTATCTCTAGATATAGACATTGGTGCACGGACAGCCTGACGGTTGAAATTGTCCAGCATACAAGCGAAAAAGGTGAAAAATCAATAAGATCACAATTTAATAAAGTCCAATTGAAAAGAGAGCTTTATGGGCATAGGTGCTTTCCCGCTTGACGCGTTTCATGCCTGTTTGGGCTCTTAATCACAATGAGGAGAGAATCACCGACCAAAAACAAGCGTCATAGGAAATACTTCTGAAGGAAGGTTGAAGTTCTTTCAAACAAATTAGCCTAGCCTTTTCAATTGTTTGTTAATTAACCCATTACACTTAACACAGGCACTCTATTTTGTTTATATCTGAATCTTTTGCATGTTATTTTATTGTACAGGTGGCTGGATATGTACTTACTTGAGTCATGGTATTGTAGTAATGTTTGGTTGCCTATGTTGATGCCATGCTTACCTTCCCGAACATTAGTGCTGATTATTTAATACATCTTATGAGCAGGTCTGTAAGCTATGTGCCTGTGTCTATGAGATCTTCATATGTTCACTACATATAGTTGTCATCTTGTTCAATGTTGGTATATGTACAGAATGGATACATGTTCTTTGTCAACACTTGCGTGTGTAGCGAGGTCTGTTTATACAGCAACTTGTCCATTTATTGATACATAGACATGTTATTACAGATGTAGCAAATGTGGTTCATTTTATACGTAATTGGCTCAGTGTAGAAATAGTACAAACCAAGTTAAATAAACTGAATATGAACAAGGCTCCAGGCCTAGATGGCTTATACCTAAGTGTTCTTAGCAAACATAGACCAATTTTTTCTATGCCCCTGCACGTGATATTTAGAGATTCCCTGGTGACTGGTATAGTGCCAGGAGACTGGCGGAAGGCAAATGTAGTTCCCATATTCACAAAAGGCTCCAAGTCTTGCCCAGGTAATTATAGACCAGTAAGTTTAACATCTATTGTGTTAAAACTGTTTGAGGGGCTCATAAGGGACTATATACAGGAATATGTGGACGAACACAATATTATAGGTGATTGCCAGCATGCATTTACTAAGGACAGAAGCTGTCAGACCAACCTGATCTGTTTTATGAAGAGGTGAGTAGAAATCTCGATAGTGAGGTGGCTGTGGATATTGTGTCCTGGGCTCCGTGTATCCTCCATGTCATGGGCGGCTGTGGATATAGTGTTTTTAGACTTTGCAAAGGCGTTTGACACTGTCCCGCATAAGCGTTTGTTGGATAAATTGGAATCTGCTGGGTTAGAGATAACTGTGTAATTGTATTAAAAACTGGCTATCGGATCGTACTCAGAAAGTGATGGTAAATGACTCCTACTCTGAGTGGTCCCCGGTTATGAGTGGTGGCCCCAGGGCTCAGTATTAGGTCCTCTTTTATTCAATGTATTTATTAATTATATAGTGGAAGGAATCAATAGCACGGTTTCTATTTTTGCATGTGACACCAAGCTATGCAGGGTAGTGCAATCTATGGAAGATGCTCATGAATTACAAGCAGTTCTGGACACATTGAGTGCTTGGGCATCCACTTGGCAAATGAGATTCAATGTGGATAAATGTAAGTTTCTGCATCTGGGTACGAATAATCTGTATGCACCATATGTCCTAGGGGTAGAAAAACTGGGAGAATCACTTATTGAGAAAGATCTGGACGTTCTTGTAGATCATAGACAACATAACAGCATGCAGTGTCAATCAGCTGCCTCTAAGGCAAGTAGGATATTGTCATTAAAAAAGGCATAGACTTCCGGGACAGGGAAGCAAATAAAGCATTGGTGCAACCTCACTTGGAATATGCTGTTCAGTTCTGGGCCCCAGTTTATAGAAAAGATGTAATGGAGCTAGAGAGAGTGCAAAGACGAGCAACCAAACTTATAAGGGGAATGGAGCATCTTAGTTGTGAGGAAGTTAGAAGAATTGAACTTATTTAGTCTTGAGAAAAGACGGCTTTGAGGAGACATGATTAATTTATATAAGTATATAAATGGACCCTACAAAAACTATTGGGAATAACTATTTCATGTAAATTCCCCTCAAAAGACAAGGGGACATTCCCTTCGGCTGGAGAAAAACGTTCTTCACTGTAAAAACTGTAAATCTGTGGAACAGCTGCCTGAGGAGCTGGTCACAGCAGGAACTGGTGAGAGTTTCAAGAAAGGCTTGGATAAGTACCTGAAGCTAAAGAATATTAATACTTATGTATTCGTATTAAACATCTGGATCCAGTCTTAAGGCAATTTTGGGATCAGGAATAATATACTCCTTAAGGGTAGATTGGCTCTTGCCTTATGGGTTCCAAAGTCTTCATCAGCGGGGGAAACAAAACTAAAAACTTTCCTATCCCCTATTTCCTATCCACATCTTTCAACACACCCTTGGTTGAACGTGATGGACAGATACAGCATCTTTTTTTTTCAACCGTACAAACTATATTCGACTTTAGAGAAGATGTTGCTAGATTGTTTTCACAGTATATTCATTGTATAACTTGTCTGCGTTGTGAGATATGTGTCTTTATTGGTGTATGTTTACATGGATCTTGCTGGGACCATACTGTTCTGCATGTTTAGTGTAACGGGTTAATTAACCAACAATGGCAAAGAAAGGCTGGGCTAATTTGGTTGAAACAACGTGAACTTTCCTCTGAAAGTATTTAAGACGCTTGCTTTTACCCGGCGCTCAGTGGTTCTCTTCTCACTCCGACTAAGAGCCCAAACAAGCTTGAAACGCGTCAAGAGAAATAGGACTATGCAGATCTAGCTCTCTTTTTACTTTGAATTTATTAAAATGTGAATTTATTGTTTCTCACCTTTTTCGCTTGGATGCTGGACAATCTTGCCCTTTGGATTGACTAATATTCCATATACATAATGTCCATCACCTCAGCAGTACACTGTAAAATGGAAATCCGTGCTGACTAATTTGCTTTTTCAAAAGCCTCATCTATGTACGATAGTGGAATACCTTATAAATAAGTCATACAGTCACCAAATAACACACCATACCAAGACCACTATTGCCAAAGATACCGCTAAATAAGGACAAAACAATACTGCCAGACCATGATCACATGCAACCACCAGATAGTGACTACAAGTTGCATACAGGCTCTGCAGAGTAATTACAATGGAGTTACATCCAGTGACCACAGGTGACCTCTTCTAGGATCTGAGTTGTTCTTGTCCTATATATTTCCCTTTTAACCACAACCCACCTCTGCAGAATTTACCACACAAAAAGCTTAGAATGCTCACTTTTCCAGAACCAATTCCCAAAGTCTGTACATCCTTCTTATGAGGTAAAAGTTGTGTGTGTGTGCAATTATAAGCTAAGAGGTTAAGGGGTTATGAGTTGATAGGTGGGGGTTGTATTTTGTGCTGGCAGTAGGCCCTATAACACATGAGCATTGTGGTGATCTTAGTTCTGGAACAAGTGTTGGACACTGTGCAACAGCAGGTCCCACCAGCGACGGAGGGGGAGAAGGACACAGATGCGAACACAGAGCCTTACTCTCCGTCGATTCCAGAAGGCCCGACAGTTTCACAACTTTATCGGTCTTCGTTAGGCGGTGGTTTGGGGTCCAGAGCTGGTGCGCCTCAGCTCTCAGGGTACATCATCTGAGGCAAGTCAGGGCTGAGGCGGAGGAGGAGGATGAGGCATGGCCGGACACCGACGTTACCGATGTCCCTGCCTTGGAAAGAGGTTGGCACGGATTTGAGGCGGAGGAGGAAGACGAGGAAGATCAGTTGACTAGTGCCCCTCGACCCGAGGCTTTGGAAATCAAGGCTCCATCTCTCACATGAGTGCTTGGATGCTCCATTTCCTCCAACATGATCCTCGCATTAATGCCATAAAAATTAACAACAGTTACTGGGTGACCACCCTCCTCGATCCCCGTTACAAGGCGAAACTCAGCACTTTCCATCCACACACCCAAATAGAGAGTAAAATGCAGGATTTGGAGACCGTGTTGATTGATCAACTGGAGACATCTGTTGCATCTGCTTCACGTTCTTCAAATGTCACTGTGGAACAACATCAGCAACGTGACAGCAGTAGAGTGCCAACTAGCCGCAGCAGCAGGCATTGTGGCAGAAGCCTAATGGGTGACCTCTGGCAATCCTTATTTACCACCTCACCAACGCATGTAATGCAGGGCACACATACGACACACAGAGACCGGCTTAAGATCATGGTGCACGACTATCTGCGTCTCAACACCGATGTTTTTGGATATGTTCCGGACCCAATCGACTTCTGGGTTACCAAAATGGATAAGACCAGTGAAAATACGAATAGGTGAGCATATGGGAGACATTCGACATAAAAGAGAGACCCCTCTGTCCAGACATGTTTGGCAGGAACATGAAGGAGACACTACTGGCATTGGATTTTTGTGTATTGAAAAGATTAAAATGACATCCAGAAAGAGGAACATCGACAAGAAACTGTTATGTAAAGAGACAGAGTGGATGTACCGTCTAAAATCCTTACAGCCAGAGGGTCTGAATGAAACCCTATATTGTGGCTGTTTTATTTGAATACTGTACCCATGGGTTCCAATAGAGTACTTATATTTGTTATCATTGGGGGAGTAATCATGACGAGATAGTCATTGACCCCTACTTGTATCTATTTTTGTGTATATCTTTTTGTGATTTTCTTATTTTCAAATGGCTATTTGAGTCTCACTACGTATATGCGGGCTTGGTTATAGTAGGGGTTATTGATCTTACTGGTTGTTTATGGATTGCTCTCTTTTGCTAAGGGTTTTGTGAATTTAATAGATATAGCTGCTTCACTGGTTGTATATATGTGGGCATGGTTATAATAAGTGCTAACAACCCTATGGAATTTTGGTTGCAGATGTAGTTATTCTATCAAGTGTCTTTGACTCTCTTAAGCTTTCAGCTGTAGAGTTTTAAGATCTATATATTGGGCCCTAAGGGAGCTAAGAGACCATAAAGTGTAGAGAATTTAATATTTGTTACTGCGCATGCGCCGGCGGCGCGTGTAGCCTTAGAAACGTTATTGTAGTGTGACTGCTCCTGCTGGGGCTGGCGCATGCGCTTTCGGCTAATTGAGACGCCGACTCGCACGGCGTCACTGCATAGGCATCAGCGCTCTGGCTATTTTCAGAGCACATGACCGGAAGAGTCTTCCGGTCTCCATGGTTTCACGCTGCAAAGGCATTAGCGTTCTGGCCAACTTCAGGGCGCATGACCGGAAGAGTCTTCCGGTCGCCATGGTTTCGCGCTGCAAAGGCATTAGCGTTCCGGTCATGCGCTTTGAAGTTGGTCAAGAACGCTAATGCCTTTGCAGCGCGAAACCATGGCGACCGGAAGACTCTGAAGTTGGCCAGAAGAGTCTTCCGGTCGCCATGGTTTCGCGCTTATGCTGACGCATGCGCAGTGGGTAAACGGGCATGCCGAATACCGGAAGAACTTCCAGCCGGTCTGCATATAAGGTTAGTCAGTCTCTCTTGTAGTAGCCACTATCTGCGCATTTGGCAGGGATATCCTGACTGCCGCTGCCTCTCATCTCTATGAGGTCTACATTCCCCTGATGAACCCCGTATTTATATAGCGGGGGGAAACGCGTCGGGACGGGACAATATGGACTGACAGGAGAATATAAAAGATAAGGTCGTATGATCTGAATTGATTTGATATACTGTCATCTATCTGAATGGTTAAATATTGTAATTTACGAATCTGGATCTCCTTATCTGAATTATATTGAGTGACCTATATATCACCTATCTGAAGTTGTGATAACTATTGCTATCCTTTTGTCTTATCTTTAATATTTCTGTGGACAAGGTTTAAGTGTGATATTATTGCCCAGTAAGGGATTGTATAGGACGTAATAGGGCTAGACATATAGGTGGGGCCGACCCTTTCGGGACGATTACCCTACCAAATTAGGTAGGTGAGTGTAGGGTACGTATAGGGATAGAACATCCCTGTCTATACTTATAATGTAGCGGGGTTAGGGTATGTAGTTTGCTTGTATATATTGGTATCTTTTTATAGGCTAGTAATAAAAGTTATATTTTAGATAGTTTGTTGTTTTTCTTTCAGTGACTTTGCCTTCTCACAAACTCGTAGGTAGTGTATTTATGAATTTTTTTCAGTGATTTATCCAAAATGGATGAATGGCCCGAGCTTGCTCGCCACGCCATAGAGGTTTTGTCCTGGCCAGCAGTCAGCATCATATCTGAGCGGACCTTTAGCTCAGCTGGAGGAGTCATTACAGACAAACGCATCCGGCTTTCCACTGATAATGTGGATCGTTTGACTTTCATCAAGATGAATCAGGCGTGGATCTTTGATGATGATGTGGCCCCAATTGCCGAGGTCACCGATTAGTGGCCGGTCTAATTCTCCTTCCTCTTCAAACAGAAATGGTCCTCTTGAAAAAATTTTTTTTTAAATGATCATTTCCTACTGCAATTTTTATTCTCAGTTCCCAAAAGGTAATTTTGCTGGTTTTGCGGTGAGGAGACTGTAAAAGACACTAATTGTACACGGTTTCATGAAAAAAACGTATTCCATTTACTCGTTCGTTAAAATTGTTCGCACTGTCAATGGTTTTGGGGTCATGGTGCTGTAAGGTACAGCTATAATCAAGTCCTTTGGAACAGAAATGTGGCTTCTAAGTGGCATTTCTCCCTCACAATTTTTAACAGTGGCCAAAGAGTCATGTTTTGAATTTTTGGGGGCATGTTGTTGTGAAATACAGCTATACTACAGGTCCTATTATAAAAAATGTGGTTTCTAACAGACATTTGTTCTTCACAATTGTCAACAGTGGCCGAACGGTCAAAGATCTTAGCTCACGCTTCCGCACTCTGCTTCAGCACAACTGTTTTCGTTACTGCATCATAAGGGCTTTTTTGCCATGTTAATAGATGACGGAGGCCAGCCCTGGCTCTCACCGCACCCACTGTTACTCCGGCCCTGCTAGCTGAACCTGCGTGATCCACGTTTACAGCCTCACCCGCCTTGATCAGTAATTTCCTTCAACCCACTTGACAGTAGAATGCAGGATTTTCAGACAGGCCTCGTTGACCTACTGGGGACATCTGTTTTGTTTGCTTCACATTCTAATGTCACGGTGGAACAATGTCACCAGTAGAATGGCAAGCAGCTCAAGTGGCAGCAGTATTGGAAAAAAATATTTTTTAATATAGTTTATTTCTTATTACGAAATTTTCTGCTGATGGTCCATAATGGCACCTGTGCGGGTTTTTGGGTCCTGCTGTGTTACAGGATATGCATAGTCAATGTCCATTTCACTAAAATACTGCTTCAACGACTACTTTCTTCTGGCACTTTTTAATCTGTGGGTCATGCAGATTTAAGGGTTATGCTGCGGTCTAGGACAGGGATAGTCAATGTCCTGTTCAACTAAAGTGATGGTTCAAAGACTACTTATTCCGGCACTTTTTAATTTGTGGGTCATGCAGACTTAAGGCTCATGCTGCGGTCCAGGACAGGCATAGTCAATGTCCAGTTCAAGTAAAATGGTGGTTCAAATAATACTGCCTTCTGCCACTTTTTAATTTGTGGGTCATGCAGGTCTAAGGGTCATGCTGTGGTACAGGACAGGGATAGTGAATAGTCTGTTTCTTTTTTTCTGTGACTTTTATAACCTAATTGTGTTGCCTAAGATGTAGCATGTATCCATTTGATGGTTGTGGATGTTAATTTCAGCTTCTCCAGCCTTGTTTGGGTGTAAGAATGAAGGTGTTGTTCCTCTCCCATAGACTTTAATGGTCATCGGCGATTATCTACTATCGGCTATCGGATATCGGCATGATAATTGCAGATAACGACTATCGATCCGATAACGATAGTTGACACAATTGCTCATCACTACTTGTGATATTACATTTGTTATTTCATATTACATTATCTGGCCTTTTTTAACCATAAATCATACTTGATATCCCATTCTAGTATAAAAAAGTGTATATTCAGTTTTTTATCATAATTTGCCACTTTTGGATATCGTAAATATAAAATATTTCCTTTTAAATGAAAAAAAAAAAAAGAAATGTAAAATATTAAAAGTTCAAATTTTTGCTATTTTACAAATAAAAATCTAAAATAATACACATAATTGGTATTGCTTCATCTATAAAAGTCCTTTTTATTAAACATACCATTATTAAGCCTGTACAATGAACAACGTAGAAGAAAAAAATAATTGTTTTCTGGTCATTTTACCTGCTCAAAAAATTTTGAAAAAAAATCATGTGTATTGTGAGGGTAATATTTATACTTTTATATTTATATGATTTTATATATACTCTTTATATACTTTTCATTAAGGTTTCCTTTTGTTCTCTCCAAAGAACACTGATGTCTTTGGAATGTTAATAGACATGGAGCCCTCTCATCCAATAATTGGAAACATGGCCTGGAGGTATAGAACTATTTAAAGGAACAAGGTTATTTGTTTCAGTAAGGAAACACCCAGAGGTGGGCTCCATATGGAAATGTTAACTTTAAACCAACGTATAGGAATTAGATTTATTTTAGTTTTTTAAGGTAAAAATGGATTGGCTAAGGTATTCTTTTAGAAGAAGGAGGAGAGATTAGGTCATAAAAGGTTGGAACCTAATTTGGCTGGGCAAGAGAAAAGGGTTGTACAGGCTACTGACTGTTATATGGACTACTGTTTTCCAATGCTTGCATTGAATAAATCCTGGATATTTATAAAAAATATAATTACTCAGGTTCATAGGTGGAAAACTAAAAAGAAAAAAACTTATTGGTCACAGACAATGGAGCAACAGTGTAAATTTAAGAAATAGAGAAGGTTTTTATTTTATTAACAGAAGATAAACATAACAAAAACTTTGCATATTTGGTATTAACAGAATCCTACCTAGCTGCAGAAAATGGATAACACCTCAATTATACTTAAAATAAACGCCATAAAAAAAAATCCACAAAAATGGGGCAAGGTACATTTTTTCCACATTTCATCCACCCTAAATTTGCTTTATGGGGTATCCAAGTACATCCTATGATATGGTCAATGCCACCATTACAATGTACATTTTGTCCTACATCCTGTCTTCTTAATAAACATCAAAATAAATTCTCCCTTGTGTTGTTTCTCTCCTGCGTGACTTCTCTTATGTGTAACAAGTTCTGATTTATGTGTAAAGCTTTTCCCACATTGTAAACATAATTATAGTTTTCCTCTTATGTGAAGTTTCTCATGTTTAGTAAGAACCGACCTCCGGCCAAAACATTTCCCACATTCTACACATGAATATGGTTTCTCTCCAGTGTGAATTCTCCCATGTATAACTAGTTCTGATTTATTTTTAAAGCTTTTCCCACATTCTGAGCAGGAGTATGGCTTCTCTCCAGTGTGAATTCTCTCATGTCTAACAAGTTGTGATTTAGTTCTGCAGCTTTTCCCACATTCTGAACATGAATAAGGCATTTCTCCGGTGTGAATTCTCTCATGTTTAATAAGATCTGCCTTCAGTGTAAACCATTCCCCACAGTCTGCACACGAAGATGGTCTCTCTCCTGTGTGAATTCTCTCATGTATAACTAATTCTGATTTACATTTAAAGCTTTTCAAACATTCTGAACATGAATATGGCTTCTCTCCTGTGTGACTTCTCTTATGTACAACAAGTTGTGATTGAGTTGTACATCTTTTCCCACATTCTGAACATGAATATGGCTTCTCTCCTGTGTGAATTCTCTCATGTATGACAAGATCTGATTGCATTATAAAACACTTCCCACATTCTGGGCATGAATGAGGCTTCTCACCTGTATGAATTCTCTCATGTTTATTAAGTCTTGATTTATCAGCAAAGGATTTCCCACATTGTGAACATAAATAAGGTCTTTCTCCTGTGTGGCTTCTCTCATGTATAACAAGATCTGATTTGCTTACAAAACTTTTCCCACACTTCGAACATGAATGTGGTCTTTCTCCAGTGTGACTTCTCTCATGTCTAAAAAGGTGTGATTTATTTTTAAAGCTTTTACCACATTCTGCACATGGATGAGGCTTCTCTCCTGTGTGAATTATTCTGTGTCTAGAAATATCTGAACTTTTTAGGAACTGTTTACCCCAATTAAGCTTTTTACCCGCTTTCTGGTCTTTACTTTGGGTAACAATGTGTGACTGGTCGGCAGAAGGTTCCTCATGATTAGGAGCATTAGAAGATAGATCTGTTCTCTGAAGCTCTGGATGTACAGTGATAGTAATTAGGTTTTCTCCTGAAAAGCGCTGCTTGATCTCTCCATCTTCCACTTCATCATTTAGAGACAACATAAGATGTTCTCCAGAATTCATCGTGGAATCTTCTGTTAAAATTAACAACAGATTTCATGAGTTCAAAATTGTTGTTGTAAACCCCCAAAGTAGACAAGTTTCTAACATTCGTATCAGGATAGTTTCACACACTGCTTGTTCTGGATATCTGTCACTGCTGTTTTCTTTGAGCCAAAACAAATATTGTGCTAAAAAAGAAATAAAAAGGAAGAACTTTTACTTATTAACTCTTCTTAACTTGACAAATTAAAAAAAAAAATAGGTGTGAAGCAACCTCTAAGCTGGAGACACACATGCCCTACTTGTTCTTTGAGCCAAAATCAGAAATTGATCCAGCAGCTTGGCCTCTGCTAACACACTTGGCTCTTCAAACCCAATTGTTATACATCAAGAGGAACACTTCTTTTTAACTTAATACTCATGAAACCTATTTTTTGCCTTGCATTCTTTCCAGCAGCAAAATATGGGGTAGGACAGGTGAAATGTTTAATGAGCATGTCTATGGTATATCAACACCTCCCCAACGCCACCCTCTTGTGTTTTTTTGTCCTATGAGGTGTACATTCAGACTGGCTCCTCAAGGATAAGTATATTTCTATGTTATATAGGGACTAACTTCAGTTTTTTTGTGGGAAATAAGACAGTGTTTCCTTATTATCTCTATACTATCACTGTATAGTGCTACATGCTATGATTTAAATAGCTTAAACTTATGGTTTCAAATGATCTCCTCACTGCTAAATCTCAGGGCAACTACTGATTGCTGCTTCTTCTGGATCTCTCTGCAGCATTTGACACTGTTGATCACCACCTCCTCCTCAGCATGCTGAGCACTATTGGCCTCCAGGACACCGCGCTCTCTTGGTTCTCTTCCTAAATCTCTGACCGCTCCTTCAGTGTCTCATTTTTGGGTTCTACCTCCTCCTCTCTTGCTGTTGGGGTTCCACAGGGATCCGTTCTTGGTCCTCTCCTCTTTTCAATCTACACAGCCCCCATTGGACAAACCATCAGCAGATTTGGCTTCCATTACCATCTCTACGCTGATGGCACCCAATTATACACCTCTTCCCATGACATCACTCCCGCCCTGCTACAAAACACTGGTGACTGTCCACTGTCTCTGACATCATGTCTTCTCTCTATCGTAAACTAAACCTCACTAAAACTGAACTTCTAGTCCTCCCACCTTCTACTAACCGACCCAACCCTGCTATTTCTGTCTCAGTGTGTGGCACCACCATAACTCCTAGGCAGCAGGCCCGCTGTCTTGGGGTCAGACTAGATTCGGATCGGACCGGCCCCCCATCTAGCCACTCCCTTGCCCGTGCCTGTCACCTGCATCTCAAGAACATCTCAAGAATCCGTCCGTTTCTCACTGTGGAAACAGCTCAAACTCTCATTACTGCTCTTATTCTTTCTCGTTTTGACTACTGTAAGTCCCTACTTGTTGGTCTCCCTCTCTGTAAACTCTTCCCTCTCCAATCTGTTCTGAATGCAGCAGCCAGGCTTGTCGTTCTTTCCAGCCGCTATACTGACGCCTCTACCCTGTGTTGGTCACTGCACTGGCTGCCTATTCAGTACAGAATACAACACAAACTAATCACTCTCACCCATAAGGCTCTCCACAGCGCTGCACCCCCCTAATCTCCTCCCTCATCTCTGTCTACCAGTCTCCCCGCTCTCTGCGCTCTGCTACTGATCTAAGATTACACACCTCACTCATCCAAAACCCCCATGCCCGTCTCCAAGATTTTACATGTATTGCACCAGTTCTCTGGAACATGTTATCCCATGTGATCAGGCACACTCACAATCCCTAACTGTTATCCCCCCAAATTCTGTCACACATTCATCACTTCCTGAACTTTGGTACCCACAGGCACTTACCTGTATATAGATCTATGGTTGGGACGGCAGGTTCGTCCACTTTTTTATATGTATACTATCCCATATTTATGTAACATGGCTGGTCCATTGTAAACCAAGCACTTGTCACCCTTTGTTTCACACATACACCATAATAGATTGTAAGCTCTTGCGAGCAGGGCCCTAACACCTCGTGTCTCATTTGTAATTAGCTTTTTAAAATGTAATGTCTGGTTTGTCTGTGCTTATACCCTCTATATCGTAAAGTGCTGCGGAATATGTTGGCGCTATATAAATAAAGATTATTATTATAATTATTATCGTTGCTAGAGTTTGATTCACATTCTGCTGAATGCCATCACTGTATAGCTTATGCCTTGGAATCTTACAGTACCATGCCTAGTAGTATAATGTTATACTGTGTTAGCCATAGAAAGTAGTAGAGTGAAGAAACCAGTCGATACTTTTTAGAGGCTGAGTATATTTGATAGTGAGCTTCGAGAGGACTAGCTCCCTTCTTCAGACAGTGTTATACAACAAACTGAAAGTACACAGACTTTTTATACACAAAAGACATGGATCTTCAAAGGATCTTCGAATTCTTAAAAATAACAAAATGCAATATGCTCCTTCCAGTACCGCCATAAAGAGATATGCAAATCTCTTTATGGCGGTACTGGAAGGAGCATATTTATCAACATGCACCACCAAACTTATGATGTACCTCCGTTATATCGATGATATCATTGTCATCTGGACTGCGGGCCCTAATTCAATTCCATAATGACTTCAATAACTTTCACCCCACCATTAACCTTAAACTTACCTATTCAGAGATCAAAATCCACTTTCTGGATACCACAATACACATTAAAGACCACCAGCTACTCACATCAGTGTACCACAAACCCACAGACAGAACGGCCTACCTCAGGAATGACAGCTTCCACCCCAAGCACACAAGACAGTCTATTATCTACAGCCAGGCTATACGATACAATCGTATTTGCTCTGACAAAGCAGACCTGGACAAGCACCTTCTGGATCTGAGGACGAAATTTCTCAAACTTGGATACAGACCAAAATTGACAGACAACCAAATCAGCAAAGCAGCAGCCATCAACAGAGACAGTCTGCTCACGTACAAAGAGACCCAGAATGAAGAACGAGTGCCCCTAGTTGTCACCTACAACCCACAACTGGAGATCCTACGAAAGATTGCCAAGGAACTTCAACCTGTTCTACATAGGGACAACAGACTCAAAGACATATTCCCAGTCCCCCCTCTCCTTTCCTTTCGGCAACCACCAAACCTGCGGCGCATTATTGTCCGGAGCGCTCTGAAGGCCCCAACAGAAAATGGCACCTCACCCTGCCTGCAGAACAGGTGCAAGACCTGCAGGCACATCCACACCGCTGACAGTGTACCTGTCCCACAATCCCAACAGGTGCACAGAATAAGGGGGACATTTTCCTGCAGGTCTTCCAATGTGGTGTATCTAATCATGTGTGTGCAATGTCCGACCACAGGCCTTTATGTGGGGGAAACAGGGCAGAGACTCAGTCAGCGTATGAATTCACACAGATTCACCATTAACAACAGCAGAACAGATCTCCCAGTGGCCGCACATTTCTCTGGAGAAAATCACTCCATGGAAGATTTACAGGTTACGATCTTAATGGGAAATTTTAAGACTCAGAGGGAGAGGAAGGAATGGGAATATAAATTAATGCAAAAATTTTAAACTCTGCAAAATGGGTTAAATATTCATGCCAGCTTCATGTCAAACTATGTGTTTACGGTGAGAGCAACAAATCTCCCCTGACTGCATATAGATAAGAGAAATAATTACTGATCACTCCTGTCACGCCTCACAAGTTTCCAGACTGTTTATTTCTTGACCTGTTGTAAATAACTGCTCTACTTATATTGCATTTTATTATTTTTAAGAATTCTAAGATCCTTTGAAGATCCATGTATTTTGTGTATAAAAAGTATGTGTATTTTCAGTTTGTTGTATAACAATGTCTGAAGAAGGGAGCTAGTCATCTCGAAAGCTCATTATCAAATATACTCAGTTAGCCTCTAAAAGGTATCGCCTGATTTCTTCACTCTTCTAGTACCATGCCTAGTTACACAGGTTTTGTTCTCTGACGCTGCATGCTATGTTCTAATATCTTATGTCTTTAGAAAACAATAGTTTGCAGCAGTTTTTATATACATGTATCTTCTGGCTACACAGAAGGTCCATTTTTGTCCTGCCTCAGTGAAGTCAAAGGGTGCTTTCACACGGTGCGTTTTTGATTCATTTTTTTGTACAGAAAGGCACAGCAGTTAATGCTGTACATTTCTACACAAAAAAATGCATCAAAAACGCACCGTGTGAAAGCACCCAAAGGTTTGTGTTTGCTCCTTTAGGGTATGTTCACACGGCTTATCTAGCCGCGTATTTCGGCGCCTATTTCACAGCGTATTGTGCTTTATACATGGCGAAATGCACACCGCAATTACGATAATTCATAGCACTCATAGAGAGCTAGGATTTACGCGTTCTCTCCGCCCGTTCAATACGAGTGGATTGTACGCGCGGGGGGTGGGGGTGGATTGATATGTTAATTGTTCGCTGCGCTTACATACCCTTAGTCTCTCTGCTTTCAATTTCACCTGCTTGGATCTCAGTGAGTCCAGCAATGTATACTTCTGAGCCCTGTGGCTGCTGTTGTTGCTGCTTATGTCTTGCATATATAGTAATCCTGCATATATATGTATGCGTTTCAGATACTTCGGTTTGACCACAACTGCAGAGAAACCTTTTTCCATTGAACAGGCATGATGTCACACTTATCTCTATGGATGTAAATGTTGCATATTGTGCTCTCCAGACCGCCTCTGCTGGCCTCTCCAGTATTATCCCACAAGTTCAGTTGTGAGCAATTTGATTAAGGAAAGCTACATGCATCTATTTTGAAGTAAAGAAAAGTTAAATTGTACCTTTCTCATCTCCTATGTATTCATAAGCCTAAGCTTATTCGGGCAATCCCACCCGGGAGATGGTGCAGACTCCACGTCTAGAGGAAAAAAAATCACTGCAAACTAAGCTCAAACTCTATATCTAAAATATAACCTTTAATTAATTCCTGTAAAATAAAGATAAAAACACTCATAAGTAGCATAGTCACCGCTAATAGCATATGATGAAGATGGCAATATAGCTGTCCCTCAAAGACCTTACACTCAACCTGCAATAGGCAGGGTAGTCGTCCCGAAAGGGTCGGCCCCACCTCTGAAGGCTCGCCCTATTAATATCAAGTCCCTTTATTTAGTCAAATATACATGAAATATATATCTATATCGACTGACAAACAGGATATGTATCCACCAGATATATATCAGCAGGACAAATCTCAGCATAGATTACCGTCATATATCAACAGATACCCACATATCAACAGATAACAATAATCAGATGAGGTAAATCATAAGTTAAGATAGTTAGAAAAGAAGCAGCGATAATAATGCTTCTAGATACACAGATAATAGACGAATCTAGCAGCAAATTTTTGTGCTGCTTCTTTTTCCTTGTGATTTCCA